>AFRA01000112.1:0-53052 GCA_000223055.1 Claviceps fusiformis PRL 1980
CTTTCTTCTCTCTCTCTCTCTCTCTCTCTTCTTCTTTTCTTTTTTTTTTTTTTTTTTTTTTTTTTTTTTTTTTTTTTTTTTTACTTACGCGTCCATGTTTTTGTTTTCCTCGTCGGTTCCCCGCGTCCTTCCCCCCCCTCTGCCCGTCTCCATCTTTCGCCATCTTTTCTTCATCTCTTCTCTTGCTTACTCTGCATCTTCCAGCAAGTACCTCGGTACCTAATGAATGACGAGTTGCATGGCTCACGTATGGTGCCGAAACTTTTCACACCAAATTTGTATGGCAAAATGTTCGCAATTACCTGTGCTCACTCTATGTCTAATGTCCATACGACTGGAACTAGGCAAGTACAGCTATATGGCTCAGGTGGCTGCGAGTTAAGCTCGGCGCTTTCATTGAGCTGCACTAGACAGCACGGGATGATGATGATGATGATGTGGCCTAGGGCTTCGCATGCATACGCGAACAAAGAATCAATCCCTCCAGACACAATGTGACAAGATCTCGAGCCTTCAAATGTTCTGCCTCCAGACGCGACGTCCTTTTTTTTTTTTTTTTTTTTTTTTTTTTTTGATTTCCCCTGCAAATTGGCGCAAGGCGCGGCAGGTACCCAAATCAGTTGATACGATCTCGCTGCCAGCTTGCACGGAATAAGGATTCCGAACCCCCACCAGCTGCCAATGCCAAGGCCACACACACTGCCACACTGCCACACTGCCACACTGCCTTGCACGTCCTTCCACATCCGGAACCAGCCTGGTGACGATACGATACAACGCAACGCTCTTCACCTCGGAGATTTTTTTTTGTCCCCCCCCCCCCTTCTTCATCTCCAAGGTGTCTGGTGCTCACAACCACATTCCCAGCACTTATTGTCACACAGCATTTTTTTTTCTGCCTGGCTACCGGATTTCTTTCTCGTCCTTTTTTTTACATGGTGGAAAAGTTTTCCCGGTGGAAATCACGCAGGGCATTGGGCGTCTTTTTCTCCATCAACCAGCCAGTAACGTGTCAACCGTCATGGACACCAAATCAACATCATCATCTACTACTACGCCCAGATCAAAAGGCATCACCAAGTCCAATTCCACCGCATCAGCTGGCGCACGATCTACAAAATCCCACGAGTCCGTCTCGGTCGTAGGCCCGTATCCCCTCGGAACTCTTCGTGTCCTGAGACCCGAATCATCCCCACGTACCACGACCTATTCTGCCGTTGATCAAGATGACGACATTGGGCCCCCTCCTCTAGAGCCTGCCATAGAGGACGCTTACCAGCTAAGTGGCTCTCATCATCATCATCAACAACAACATCAACAACAACATCAACAACATCGCCATCATCATTCAGGTTGCCAGACTTCACTTGCCGGTCCATCATCATCATCATCATCATTGGCATCATTAACATCATCATCCTCGGCCAAGCGAACCCGAGGTGCGCAAGCGCATTCCATGGGCGGAGGAGATGTCGCCATCATAATTGATCTGCCTGACGTCTTCACCGTCGGCTACGACGCACTTTCCTTCACAGCTCAACATTTTGGCGGCGTCAGAGATATCCCAGAGGGTCCTCATTTCTTCTGGGTCACTCACCCAAGTGGTGTCGCTGCACGCGCCGGTGTGTGGCTGCTTGGCTCACAGTCTCGTGATCGCGTTCATGTTGTGCAGTGGGACAAGTACAACGAGAACTTGACCGAAGCACTGAGCTCGGAAGCTCGTAATCATGCCGAGAACGTTCCCAACATTCACGCCAAGCTCATCCCTTACTCCGACCCTTCCAAGGTGGGAGATGCCGTGGGACAGCTATCTGCTTCCAAAATTGACGCCAACCTCGCCATCTGGACGCAGCTGACGACAAGCATCACCTCATCCTTGTTGGATCGCATTACTGGACCACAATCAGGAGGATGGATAGTTCATACCCTGGATCGAGGTCAAGGAGTGGTTCAGTTCTCCGCCGAGGTGCACCTGGAGCGACTCGTACCAAACAAGAATCTTCAACAGCGACAGCTCAAGTTTACCTTTGAACGAACCACGAGACTTTTTTCTCTCGAGTCTAGAGGCTCCGATCGCTCATTGGAGGCCATGGACCCTACAAAGTACCTCTTGTCACAGATTGAGGACCCTTCCAATGACCTCGTCCATGACGATCTCGTCGGCGAGCTTCAATTCTCCTTCATTGTCGGCATGCTGCTTGGTAATGATGCTTGTCTTGATCAATGGTGGTTCATGGTCCTCAAGCTCCTTGTCAAGTCTCACCTCCTCGTTGAGAAGCAGCCCTTGCTGGCGGCCGCCTTGTGGCGTTCCTTGACGGCACAAATCACCTTTGGCACAAAATGGCTCGAAACCACTGCGCTGGACGCTGAGGAGCAAAGATGTCGCGAGCTGCGCATTGGCCTCATCATTTACAAGCGTCGTCTGGAAGAGTTTTTGCAAAGTAATGAGAATCTCATTACTCCAGACCATCTTGGGGTGAGTACCGCCTTTTCTAGACTAGAATCTGCTTTGACGGATCTGGGTTGGAATCTCACCACCGACTATGTCCGTCGAGGGATACTTATGTTGGAAGACGGTGAAGAGGTCGAACTCGAGCTGTCCGAACTTGACGCAGAGGATGAGCGTGGAGAATGGGCGCCTGAAATTGTTGAACTCGATGAGCATGGACATGAGTTTGGCCTTGTCTCTTGGGACTAAAAAAACGAGTAAGATGCTATGATTGAGTCACAAGGCTTTATCCTCTTTCTTCTGCTCTTTGTATTTTTTTTTTGTCCTCTTTTCTTTTTTTGCTTTTATGTTTTTTTTTCTTTTTTTTTTCTATGTTTTTTTTTTCATTCTCTTTTCCCAAACCGGCGACCTTTGCATGGGCTTCGGCGTTTAGGACTTACTATTAGAAGCGACAAACATGACCTGGAGGAAAAGAAGGACTCCCTCACCACTTCAGTAAAAGAGCGACGAAAAAAGAAAGAAGAAAAGGACCAAAATCAAGATGAAGAGAAAAACCCTTTCTGCGTAAAAAGGGGGTCAATTACAATGCTACAAAATGTACAATTCCCTTGATGAGTGTATGGCAGCGATTGGCGTGAAAGCCAAGGCTATTGATTATTTGGCAGCCGTACTTTTCAGGAGGAGAGACTCACAGTGACCTTGTCATGGTCGTTTGCACATTACACGCAGTGTTTCCTCTTTCTTTCTTTCTTTCTTTCCTTTCTTCTTCATATCTGGGAAGAGTTCCTCTCTCCCCACTGTTCCATTCTTGGCGTTGGTGGAAAAGAGTTCATTCCGGATGGGGACTTATCGAGACTTTCGGCGAAGCAGGCACATTGTATGGCATAGCCCATGTCTTGAGTGGTCTAGTACTAATAATAATGTTAATACGAGGTGTCAAGCTCTAGTCAATAAAATACAGGAAAAGAACTTTTTTTCTAAAAAAAAAAAAAGAAAGAAAAGAAAGAAAAATTAAATTTTAAAAAGATCCCGGAAGTCACAAGGGGGCATGATGCGCCTGAGGAGCAGCTGGCATATCGGCCTGGTGATCAAGGCAAGGAATGTTGGCGTACAGACATATATGTATATAGCTATTCTTTCCCCGCCAGTTTCATTGTTCATCCAGCCGTATATCACTACCGACCCCGGCTAAAATCGAATAGCACTTCACCTCTGCTCTCGTACTTTTGGAGCCAATAATGTCTGTGGGTTCATCTGTCATGGAGGGGTCTTTCAGCAAGGAGTTCGGTGACGGGTGTGCTTTACGGAGGATATGTGGTGTTGTTTCTGGGGGCTGTGGTTGTTGGGAGGGCGGGAGGATGTGAGATGCGTCGTGGATGAGGGATTGGAGATGAGGGTAGTGGTTTGGATAAGTGGGATGGATGGAAGGGTTCTTTCGACGGAGTTGTTTAGGGTGTTATGTGGTGATTGCCATAGTGTTTGTCGCAGGGCTCTTGATGATGTTCTTTATGGTGTTCTTGTTCTTTCTAGTGTACTCAACGGTGTACTCGACAGTGTTCTCTGCGCAGTGATTAGCTGCAGTACGGAACGAAAGACGTACAACATTAAATTCATCTACCTGATGGCCACTCATTTACGCGAAACGGGTGCGACGTAACTTGACGCGTGGACACTGTCCATGTGCATATCCAGTACGTGGTGGTCGAAACTTTCTAGCCGGCTGGAAATAGTAGAACAAAACTTCCAAGGTAGGTAGTAGGATATCCAACAAAATGATGACAAGATGAAAAAAATATTTATAGAAAAACCAAATAAGATTAATATTAGTAATTCTTTGTTACCATGGTATTACTGTAGTAATATGTTTTATGCATCTCACGTGGTCCTTCAGTTAGAGCACGTCTAGTTTGCTGAAAGCTTTTGGCAAGTCACGGTGTGTACCACTTGGAGTCTGTTATCCTGGAACCCGAGAGTTGACAGCAATGCTCTTTCACCAGTCCAGGTTGGGTCAGAATAGATGACGTAGATACGCCACAGACAGACATGTATCATCAACACACGTTTGCCAGAGATACACATACTTGGCAGACGAACAGTAGAACAAATTTCTCGAAACGGTCGCTCCAGAGAAGCCTAATCAGGCCCAGACGAAGCCCATGGTAGAACATGAGGAAATCATCACCGCAGTCAATCAACAATCACTCGGTTCCATGGACGTTTCAAGTTTTTTTTTTCTTTTCTGCCCGTCAGACAACCATAAATCCGGCCATGCAAAATATCAACTGGGGAAAAAAACCTAAACCCCCTTTGCCAAAGGGATCATGAGACTCCGAACCCATTCCCCTTTTTTTGTTCTGGGGTGTCGCTCCACACCCGTACACTGCAGCGCTCCTGATTTCCCTTTCAGACAGAGAAGAAGAAAAAATGAATTTCGCTCCTATTCCCGAGACATCCTTTCGGCACATCCCTCGTCTCCCTCAATCATCAAGTTCGTCATTGAAGCCAGCGCCAAGCGTCCGCCATGCCCTCATGTCTAAATTTCCCCTCTCCAGATCTGTGCTAACCGACGATAGGTACACCTTCGTGTGCCACATTAAAAATAAGCAAAAAAATGCAGAAAAAAATGCATTTATCGGTAAGACTTCTGGAAGCGGGCTCTGGCACCGGGACCACCAAACTTCTTGGGCTCGCAACGACGGTTATCGGCGACGAGGAGGGTACGGTCGAACTGGACGAGAGCCTGCTTCAGCATGTTCTTGCTGTGCTCATCGACAAACTTTTGGTAGTAGGCGATCAGAGACTTGGCAATGGCCTGGCGGATGGCATAGATCTGGGAGGTGTGGCCACCGCCGGAGACGCGGACGCGAATGTCGACATTGGAGAACTTGTCGAGACCGACAACCAGGAGGGGCTCGTAGACCTGTACCCGCCCGATGGTCAGTATATCCGTCTTGGTCTAGCGTGGAACAATCACCCAGGGGAATGAACTGGGGATATCGAAATAGCTGATCGTAGTTCTCTCTCATCTTGGTCCAAAAAAAAAACATAATGTCATGGCGATGACCGCGACGTATGCGAAATATTATGGAGGCATGTTCGAGTTGCTGGGATGTTGCCATTTCTTCGCACCAGAGGAGAGAGAACCAGAGGACGACCTGCCAACTATTTGATTTTCGGAATGCTCATCGTACCTTGAAGCGCAGGATCTCGGGCTGGACCAGGCTAAGGGGACGACCGTTGACCTTGATCAGCCCACGGCCAGACTGCATGCAAAGTTAGTTCAAAAATGTCCCATAAAAACCAATTTGCGTCCTTCTTCGTTCTCTTCTTTTGTTGTATTCCGATTATTCGCTGACATGTCGATATTTTTTTTTTAAACGCCAGCATGTTGGGTGGGTTGGAGCAAGCTTTCGGGATTCGTGACCACGTTGGGAGAGGAATGCCTTTGAGTCGGTACCAAGACGAACCTTGCAGTGGGCGACGGCAGTGGCCGTCTTCTTCTTGCCGAAGCATTGAACGCTCTGGGTGGTTGAAGACATGATGCCTGATTTGTCGTATGTGATGCAAGTGAGCGTTGCGAGTGATCGATCAAGCGGGACACGATGGATGGAGTTGCGGCGCGGCCATACCACTACGCTCTTGTCACCTCGCCTGGCGGAATTTTTTCGCCCAGAAGGAGAGGGTTTGTGCCCTCAGAATCCGCTAGTCCGTTCTGGGCTGTGGGTCTGAGAAAGCGGACTGCGACTGGGGGTGGAGTTGGTCTCGCTTGCTCGCCCATATCACACACACTCGTCATTTATTACCTAGGCAGATAGCGAAAAATAAAGTAAACGCACGACGAGACCCACACCTGGCGGTTAACTGGAGGGCAAGGGAGAAGCGTCGGCGACACACACGTGATTTAGCAGCCCTAAACCCTTCGACTTGGGCGTTTCCGGCTTGTGGCATCCGCCAAAATTTCGCCTTGAGTGAACATCACGCCGGCCAATATCTACAGCCCATCAGACCAGGAGTACCCGCCGTCAAGGTAAGTAATTGAAAACTGTGCCAACGCTTACAACGCTTGAGTATGCTTCAAGCAGTGAAGATTAAGACAAACTAACATTTTTTGTTATTGCTGTAAAGATGGTTTCCGCCAAGAAGCACGTTCCTATCGTGAAGAAGCGTACGTTCCCACCACCCCGGCACATACGCCTCTATCCAAGGTCTCGGACAACATAAAGTGGAATATTCTGGAGGACGGTTTTTTTTTTATCTTGTGCCTCTTCTTTTTTGGAGGTGGAGGATGGACAAATTTCCAAGAATTTTTACGATGCGGGGATGCGATTGCAGACGGGCAACGGAGCTCAGCATGGACGAAACGACCAACACGGATAACAAAAAACACCCTTCGACGAGACCGAAGTGCTGACTTGAAGATGGATTACAGGCACTGCGCGCTTCAACCGCCACCAGAGCGACCGATTCAAGTGCCTCAATGCCAGCTGGCGCAAGCCCAAGGGTATTGACAACCGTGTTCGACGACGTTTCCGCGGTACCCAGGCTATGCCCTCCGTACGTTCTATCCCACAGTTGCAATCAACCCAAGTTTCCCAACATCGATCGCCGGTTTTTTTTTTTTTCGTGTATCTCCTTCACCTTCGAACAGCCACGAAGCCATTCGTCCGCTACAACGGGTCGGAGACGAATTAACATGGATTGCGCGAGCCCGTAAAAGAACCGCGGGGAGGAATACGGGGAAAACAAAGATATCCGGCTAACCAATTTCACAGATTGGTTATGGAACCAACAAGAAGACCCGCTACATGATGCCTTCTGGCCACAAGTCCTTCCTCGTCAACAACGTCAAGGACGTCGAGTTGTTGATGATGCACAACCGATCCTATGCTGCTGAGTATGTTTTCTCCAACGAACGCCTGCTTGATATAGCAGAATACCCGACCACGACGAATGTGTCCGTCGATTCATTCTCTTGAAACATACCGGCAGCTAATCTTTTGTCCCTACCGTACAGAATTGCCAGCGCCGTCTCTTCTCGAAAGCGAATCGACATCATTGCCCGTGCTAAGCAATTAGGAGTCAAGGTCACAAACGCCAAGGCAAAGGTTACTACCGAGGTGTAAGCGGGATGGCGGAAGGATATAATCAAATCAAGACAAAAAAAACAACAGGGTCTCGGCTGCCTTTTTTTTTCATCGTGGGAGAAATTCTCGGATTTGGAACAAACAAGCCTGTTTGCCTTGTTTTCACTGGTTGGCAACGGAGAATCAAAAGGGCCTCTTTTATACATTTTTTTTTTATTTTTCAATGTTCCTGCGTGGTCCATGTTTCTCTCGCACAGGCACGAAAACTGAATGAAATCCCTGTGTTTTTTTGTCATGAGAGCTGGTCGGCTGGCGTAAAAGACAGGGCACGAATGAAAAGACTATTTGCATGAGATGTTTTGACGGGGTGTGATTGTCACAGCGGCTGGATGGAAGGACGCGGCGAATTGAACATGTCTCGCTTTCCTTTTCTGGGAGTGCGTTTCAATGGGATTCCTCATTGCAAGTTTCACGTTCTCAAGGACTCAATATCCTAATCATGACGTAGAGGCGGCAGAGTTAGGTGACGACAATAGGCTGGCTATAGCAATTTTGTAAAGTCACCACCGAGTTTTCGTCTGCCAACCAAGAACTTACATCCCGCACCCTCCTCCTTGTGCGATTTCTTGAAAACGCAGACACGTTTAGTAGTTGCGATTCTTCCCCCCGGGAAAGCAGGAGAAAACGTACTTGCACTCCCGTGTTCTTCAGCAGCTGTGTGCTACGACGATGATGAGGATTTGTCTGCCCCGCTGCAGAACTGGCTGCAGTGGAAGGGCTATTGCCGTTTGGGAGCTAGACTGGATCCACGATGTGCTTAGGAACATGGCAGCGTCGGATGCTTCTTTTGTAGGAACGCTTGATGTAGGTTCCGCGGTGCGGGGAGAGGATAGGCGAAAGTAAAGGACTGGTCGTCTTGGGAGCTGGTTTTCAGAGGAAAGACGTGTCTGTGAACACGACGAGGATGTGGTTGGATGGTTTTTTTGTAGGGACGCGAGATTTAGTCCTAGAATGAAAGAAGGAAGGAAAGAAGGAGAGAGAGAAAGAAAGAAAGAAAGGAGCGTTGCCTACTAGGTACGGCACACAGTAGCTTGACATCAGCGACACGCGCAATGCATCTCACGAAGGTCATCAAGTCACAGGATATACAATACAATCAGCCGCATAACTATATACATATATATATGTGTGTGTGTGTATGTGTGTGTGTGTGTCTGCTGTGCGTGACTGTGCTCGTCATACACGGTATCGCACAGCACCTCAACGTCAATTCCGCCAGACCAGACAAAGAGGGGATGTGGTTATGGTTGACTACCGGGCGATGAGGTCTAGCTGCAAGATGTTGAATCCGGATCGGTATGTCTTAGCCGCGGTAAGCAGTCGTTAGAAGCCGCGAGCATCTATACATCTGTAACACCTATTGGCCTTACATGACATGACGCCACAGGTTCATTATTCCAGCTTGGTACTTGGTTCAGTAGCCGTCTCGGCATCGCATCCTCATGCATTCGTTTCGCGAATGACGCTACTCGCGCAGACACATAGACGCGCATAAAACACACCACGGACAAGCCTTCACGTGGAAATGCAAAGCAACGCAAACGTGCGTGGCCCGTTTTCGGCTCGTGCACGGCAGTCGTGTCGGACATGCGTTTTCATGACGTAATGCTCTTCATGTGACTGTAATCTTCACACGATAATCTTCATGCCAATAGTCTTCACATTTTTCATGTAACGACCCGCTGAATCGATCGCCCAGCGCCGATTTCCCACACACCACTTTCCGCCCTACCCTACTATACACACGCCCTCTCGGACAGACATCCCGCGGCCGAGAGCCAAGAGCCAAGATGCCTCCCTGTCTCTACTCTGTACATGCAGAACATGAGGAAAATTGCAACAAAAAAAAAAGAAGGAAAGAAAGGAAGGAAGAAAGGAAGAAAGAAAGGAAGCAAGAAAGAAAAGAAAAGAAACGTGAGGGAGTGTAAGCCCAACTGAACCCTTTGCCCACACGCCCCGAGCACCTGGCGCGGCAACCTAAATGTGCATGTCATATCGGCGTGTGCATCCTCTTTTAAAAATCCCAAGATCAAAATGGACCAAGATTGGCCGTATAAAGCGAATATAGTGAGGACAAAATAAAGAAAAAGAAGCAAAGACGTGGAGGGCCTTGGAAATCAAACCCCGAACACAGGGGATGGATGCCGGATAGAAGGCCGAAACCCCAAAAAAAGAGAAGAAAAAAAAAACAAAAAAACACTCAACGCCCCAGTTGATGCAAGCCAAAAGTGCATAATGGGTGACTCACGTAAACCCATATCCTATGAGTTCCCCATACTGACGCCTGCCTGGGGGCCTGCAGACAGGCTTTGTCGCCGTCCCCAGGGCCCCTTCCCCGGATGCTCATATGCCAAAGAAAGAGCCGATATTGCATGGTAGGAAATAGGAAATCTTGGTATCTCAAAAGTTGGGTTCAAAGAGATTGAACGGAAGAAGAAAAGAAAAGAGGACAAGGGTAATGGCGGACCGGGCAGCGAAAACAAAAGATTTGCTGGGCAACAAAGCTTTGCAAAACCGTCTATATGGCACCACGAAGGCGCTGTTTTCTGGCAAGCCAATCTCCTAGCATATTATCCAGTTGCTGTGATGGGGACAAGGGAGGTTAGCATCATGCAAAATCATGGACGAGGCAAGAATTCTGTCCCTTACCGTCGTGATTTCAGCCAACTTGGCATTTTGTTCTCGAAAAAGCCCGCTCACCACAGGATGATCGTTGCCAGCTGGCTCAACATTGGTTTTGTCATAGACAACCACGAGTAGGTCGCGGATATGGTCAGTCTCGTCAAAAAAGGCCCGAAGTTTGGTGTCGTCCCAGGCCGCCTCTTTGCCGTTGCTTGATGAGCTTTCTCCTCTAACGACATCACTCCCTGCTTGTACCACCAACTCGGGCGAAGGCGAGGCTTCTGGGGTAACGTCATCTGTAGAGGATGTGTCGACCATGAGGGCCGGAGGGTTTGACGCATTCGAGGAAGCCGAGAGACCAATCTTGTCAGAAGCATCTTGTTTGGGACTCTGTTGAGACTCTTGAGCAGGTGTAGTAGTCGCGGCATGTGCCTGAGCCACTTCCTCTGGCAGTGATTCGTTGGCGTTCTGGGTATTGGGCTCATGGGAAGAAACAGGCTCCTCCTCCTGCTCCTGCTCCTGCTCCTGCTCCTCCTTCTCCGCCTCCTCCTCCTCCTCCTCGTCGTCTTCGTTTGCCAATTTCCCTTCCTCTTCCTCCAACTCAGCCGCTGCGTGACCTGCGGTGGCGGCGTCTTCTGGCTCCTCAGAGCTGTCAGACGCGTCGAGTTCCATGCGACTTTTTGCCTTGACCGTCTTTTGCGGCTTGACATCGGACCCAGTGCCGTGCCTCAGAGACGGCACAAGCTTTGACATGACCGATCGTTCCTCTCTTGAAGCACTCGTCAACGTGCTATCTGAACCCTGCCCTTGGTTCGAGGGTACATGCTGCGTCTCATTCGTCTCTGGACCAACGATGCGCATGGACATTGGCGGCACATTCGACACGTCATTGTTCCGACCCTCGGCCAGGTATGACGAGAGCTCAACAGGTTTCTGCAAAGCACCTGCCGTCGTCTTGCTCAGGATGGAAAGAGGGGCAGTCTTTTGTAATTTGGAAGCCTGTCGTTGCGACCCTGTTGACCTGTCTGGAGAAAGCTGCTGCTGGTGGTGTTCTTCAAGAAGTCGATCTTCGCTAGTACGTGAATCAGACGCCATCTCCATGGACCTCTTGCCGGATGACTCGTCGTCATCTTCACCCGCCTTCTTTTTGTCTTTTCTGGAGAAGAAGCCACGCAGGCCGCCAGACTTCTTTTCCTTGTCTTTCTTGTCCTTGTCTTTGAGCTTCTTCTTTTCCTTGTCTGAGACCAGCTCCCGATCTATCTTGTCCATACTTGAGGTAGATCGACCATCCTTAGTGGCAGAATCACTCGATTGTCTTGGGGTGTTATCGTCGCGCAGCAGGTTGGGTGTCAGTGTGATCTTCTTGGTTTCGACGCTGTCATCTTTGAAAAAGGAATCCGTGTTTCGCACGACCCCGTTTCTAGACCGGCTGACGCCATCGTTTCTTTCTTCCAGAGACTCGCCACTGCTTCGAATGTCATCGTCCATGTCCAGGTCTAACGAGGACTGTGTGGCCCCCGTCTTGCCCTCTCCGACTGTTCGAGTTTTGAGAGGTTCAACTATGGCTGATTCGTCGGCGACACCATCATCCGCGGCATTGTGTTGACTAGTCTGTTGCTGGTGCTGGTGCTGTCGCTGTTCACGTTGTTGCTGAGCACTCGGCTGTGGGCCAAATAATTCGTCGATATCTTCGTCGTCTGTCGAGTAGTCAAAGTCGGAGTAATCCACATAGGTTGGCTCAGAAAATGTAACCGTTTTGCGTCTCCGCCGAATGGATTTGAATGAGTTTTTTTGTTTCTGAGCTTGGTCGCCAAGCATGGTGGCCGAGAGCTACATTTATCATGAATTAGTTTTTGTGTATCACACGAGTCTTTTTTTTTATTCTTTGTTCTTTGTTTCTTTGTTTCATTCTTTATTCTTTATTCGTTATTCTTTCTATTTTTTTTTTCTTGCATTCTTTCTTTGTTCTTTCATTCTTTCTTTCCCTTCGAAAACAATTAGGGGCAGCATACATCAATATTTCTATGTTTGTTAAGTCGTGCGAGTCGTTCCGTCGGTGTCTCAATGTGTTCAGCCGGGAGATATCCTACATTCCCCGGTTAACATCAAAGACTCGTAAATGACATGCAGGAAAGAAGAAACCCTTACCAATACTGCTATCTTTGACAACCCGAACGAGCCACCAGTAGCTGTTGCTGTCGTCGAGTAGGACCATGGTATCTCCCTTGGTCGCGTTCGCTTGTCCCTCGACGGTTGCCACAAAGGTATGCAGAGCGTAGACAAATTCGAAGTCAATGTCCTCTGGTTTCAGTAAGCATTCGTCCTCACTACAAGTGTCTACTACATCCAAGGTATCGTCGTGGTGAAATGAGTCGATGGACTGGTGAAGTTGATCGATGACTCGATTGCCTTGTCCCGGAACAGGCGACTGTAAACACAAATCCATGGGAACTCTGGGTGCCTGCGAACGAGGATCACGAGAGCCTCGGCCTTGAAGCAAGATCTGGCCGTCGTGGGCCCAAAACTCGTCTTGACGATACAGTTTGCAGGAGAGCCATGCCTCAACTTGACCCCGCTCAGCACCGTTGACAATGGAATGCTAGTCCTGATCAGACGGGAACTGGGGGGATAGTATTGGATGCAAGTTGCTCAAGTGACCACAGCCATCGTCGACACTCCGGTCATTGTGCTTCTCCTGTTTTGAACCGAGGCCCCCGTGAAATCGTTCACACCCATCAGGTTCACTAGACTGTGGTCGCAATTGAACGTTTGGTCTGGAACGGGGCCGGCGCCGCCACTCAGCAACATCGAGTCCTCTTTCTTGTCGTGATACACTTGTCTCGCGAAAAGGAAGCGGTCGTTTATTACCGCAATAGTTCAAGCCTTTTTGCGATGCAGCATTGAAGAACATATTGACAGTACTCGGTTGGCGGGGAAGCAACGTGAGGGAGGAATCGCGCCGCGGCCAGGCCACAGTCGTGAGCGCGGGGTACAACGCACCGTCTTCAATGGAAGGAGAACTGGATATCTTATCCATCAAATCATCGTCCATATCGCTTCCGCTCTCGCCATCCATGTCATCTTCATCGGGTGAAGAGACGCCACCATTTTGTGCAATCGCCAGGTCATCTTGCTGCTGTTGATGATACATGTTCGTCTGTGACTCTACGTTGTTCTTGTCCGTGTCGTTTGCGCCGCCGCTAGACCATGACAAAGTCGGGTTTTGAGTTTCAGCTTCGGCGGTCTGTTGGGCCACTTCGCGAACTGTCTCAGCCTGATGAGGAGCGATCGATGAAGCGGAGATGCTGAGAGCCGTATCGGAAATATGAGAGTGATTTGGATGGTCTTGGGCCGATGGCGCAGCAGGATCCCGAAGGTCAAGCGTGTCTACACGTTTTTAGGAGGGGTCAGCAACAAGCCTGAAGTGTTGCATGGTAATGAGTAAAGCTCAACATGCGACAATGGCTGAAGGACCCGTTGGGAACAGAGGCAAAAAAAAAAAAGTATATTCAATGAGAGTGCCGAGGAGAAATGAATATCGTTCTTTGTTTTATTTTTAGAAAAAAGGAAGGGCAAATAATGGGGGGGAAAAAGAAGAAAAAAAAGAAAAAAAAAGAACGGCAAGCTGTGTTGGACGTGATGTGATATGTGGTGGTTGGTGGTTGGTGGTTGGAATGCAACCAATGTTCCCATACGAGAGTCAGAACAAGTCTAACACGCATGCGTGGCTGGGAAATCGAGTCCTTTGGATAATGCAGGCAGACAGCAGAAATCACAAGAGTGACCGGGGGGGAAGATGAGGGGAGGGAGGAGGACACGGTGCTGCTGGCATACGAACCGGCGCGGATAATGGACGGTCTAGTCATGGCGATCCTGGCTTTTCTGGTCAGGGGCTTATTAGGAACAATGTACGATTTGCAGCCCACAGCCGCCCTAGCAATTCCAACGGCGGACAACAGCCAGTTTCGTGCTTGACTGCCGAAGCAAGCAAGCAAGCAAGCAAGCAAGCAATCGACAGGCCGCGATTTCGATGGGCTCCCGTCGACGACGAAGCAAGTGTCGCAAGTCGAGCTGCTGCGGTGCGAGTGCGGTGCGGTACGGTGCGGTACGGTGCGGGTATGGGTGACCAAGGCGATCAAGGAACCCTGGCAGCAGACATGAAGCGAAATTGGGCGTGGGCAAGGCTCGCGGGGGTTCGGGGGGGGGGGGCGAGGAATGGGGGAGGGAGGGGCGCGGACGCGAGGCTTCTGGTCGCGCCGGGGTGCTAGTTCGGCGCTGGGGGTTTCTAAAAGAAACGCTTTCGATGGATTGGATGGACGATTGGACGATCCAGACAATGGGGGCGCGACGATGACGCGGGCAGTGATGGGCGATGCTGATGGATGCAGATTGGTGGTGACGAGAATAAACCCTCAGAGAGAAAAGAAGAAGCGGACCATGCAAAGCGAAACGAAACGGAGGAGGGACAAGGCAGAGGCAGAGAAGACGGCCGTGGCTACTAGGTACCTGATAGGTGGCTACAGGTACTTGGTAGTTTGGCTACTACTACTAGGTACCTAGGTAGTGAGAGCAGTTGGCATCGGCCGTGGAGCGGCGCCTCCGACACTAGGAACCCAGCCTGGCCTGCGGGGGGGGCCAAAGCAGGTCCCAAGCAGGTCCCACAGGCCACACAGGCCTGCACATGTCAATGATTTGCATGTGTGTTTCTCTCTGCTGCATCTCAAGGATACGTCCAATTGATTGCCCAAGACTGCCCATCTCCCCAAGCAAAAACACCACACCGAAACAGCATGAGCACGACAACAATTGTAAGATGGCTGGCCTGCCGCAAGGGGGGCAGTCAAATCTCCACAAAAAAAGCACAAGGGCGGTTTCATCGTTGCGGGCTAAAACATGAAAATGCATGTGGCGGTAGTGTGGCGGTAGTGTGGCGTGTTAACAATTGCTCCCAGAAAAAAAAAGATAAACACTAATGACTAATAATGAAAGAAGGAGGAGAAAAGGAAGAAGAAAATAAATAAAAAAAAAGAAGAAGAAGAAGAAGAAAAGAAGAAAAGAAGAAGAAGACGACAAAAAAAAGAAATACCAAAAAAAAACCAGACCCAAGAAATCGGACCATCACCGAGACGGGATGCTGCATACCTGGTCACTCGTACCTGCCTGCCTGCCTGCCCCTCCCAAGCAAGTTGCAAATCAGGGGTCCCACGCATCTCATTGGCCGTGAAAAAATAGCAGAGACGCCATCTGTCTGTTCCACCCACGACAGGATTGCGCACGCACGCGCACGACACGCGCCGGCAGCACAACTAGGTACCTACCTAGTACCTAGTACCTAGTACTTAGGTACCTAGGCGCGCCACGCCTGCTCCTGGTGACAGCCCGTGACAGATATGTGACAGTTTTAAATAACTAAAAGTATTATAAGGTATTACAAGACAGCGTATTATAATTATAAATCGTAAAATTGTCACGAAATTTGGCGGAGGCTGTCACCAGGAGATAGGTCCGCGCAGCTAGGTACCTACCTAGGTAGGTAGGTACCTAGGTAGGTAGCTCCAGCTCTACAAGATCACGGCATGTACATACAGCGACATAACAATAATGTACGAGAGCACAGTAATTCCAAACACAATTCTGGTATAAAATGTTGTGACTACATACGGCGCCTGGCTAAGAGAGGGATAAGAGTCTGCACGACTGCACAAGCACTACTAGTATGTAGGTACTTAGGTAGGTAGGTATGTAGGTATCTAGATACCCAGACAATGCATCAAGTGCCACCGACGATAATCCCACGCAGCCATACAAACTACGACCCGAGACTGCAGCCTGTAGTCCGCGAGTTTCTCGTGTGCATGCTGCTGTGCTAGACGAGTCGTACATGTACTTGCTCCTCACCTTGCATCACGCACATCCCCGAGGCAACACGAATCAAGACTTTTGAACAAAATCACCATATTCATATTTCAGGAGGAAAAAAAAAAACCCTCACAGTATGCATCGTCTAAAGTCTTAACGCTAAAAAAAGATCTGTCAAGTGTCCAACCAACACCGACACACAGCTCTTTGCATCGCCCCAAATCTCTCTACTCTTTTTTAAACCAATGCCCACACCCAGATGTGTAGCCCGAAATCCTTTTTTAAAAAGATGCATGTTCAAAATGTGTATTTCCAAGACAGCAAAACAGATATATGTACGAAAAAAAGGACGAAAAAAAAAACCAATGCCCGTGTACTCGACGCTTTTGCAACCATTTGTGGCGGCTAACTAATGAATAGTTGCTTTGCCGTGTTGAATGCTGTTGGAAAAATTTCCAGGAACGAAAAAAGGAAGAAAAAAGAAAAAGGAAAAGCCTTATTGTGCATTCTTGACGCTGATGGACATGCGTCTAACTTGTTCAGTTCCGTTGGGCTGACCAGTTATTTTTGCCATGCGCTTCGACATGCTATTGTTTTGTCGTTAGTACGATATTCTCATCTTTCAAAATCAACGGTCAAAACCAGACAGACTATACTCACAAGTCAAAGAAGGCGAATTGGCTGGGTTCGCTGCCAAATTCGTACACGAAACGGCTTGCCAAGTAGCTACCGAAGATGGCTCTGAGATACGAGTCGGGTACTCGGGAAATGATGGTGCTCAGGCCAATCTTCTGCAAAAGAAGGTTAGGCAAGGCGTCCTGCAGGACAGCGTGTCGAATCTTCTCGTTGATCCACAGATCCGAGTGCTGGAGTTCCTCGTCCAGAGTGGTGATGGCATTGGAGAGCTTGTCAGAGAGGATGGAGCGTGGCACGCCAGTCGCCTCATGCTCGCGCCAGATGGCCTCAAATTCCAGACGGGCATTCTCGCAAATCTTGGCCTGGACCTCACGGACGTATTCATTGTAGAACTGTGGCGCCTGGCCCGTCTTGGCGTCGACGCACATGTTCTCGACAAAGCCAGCGTCGTCAAAGGAGAGCGATGCAAGGACTTCAAGTGACGACGACGTCACACCACCCTTGTTTGCCGATGCATCCTTGTAGAGAATGCAGCCGGCGGCCTCCAGTCGCAGTTTGGCGTCCTGGGTGATGAACAAGTTGGCGCCTTCCACAATGTAAGGAATGGTCGTCTTGCCGTCCTTGATCAGCCGACTGACGGAGATGAGGTCAATGGACTCGGGTCGGCCACCGCAGGGCACAAACGCATCCGTCATTCCGTCATCTCGCAGATGGTATGTATTGCGGAACGAAGTACCATTGATGACCACTTCGCCGGTTGGCAGAGTCACGTTGTTGTCTTCACAAAGGACGCGATATCCATCCTGGGACACCTTGGTCATGTCGTACTCACTGATCATGGCACGCTTCTTGGCCAGGCGTACGAGCTCCTCCTTGTCGAGACCATTCGGATCAGCAATCACACCGGAGCCATCCACAATCGCAGTCCACTTCTCATTGCCCAACAAGATTTCGTTGCTGCCGAGATCACCGTCGGGACCACCCGTCTGCATCTTGCGAACTGAAGCAGGGTCGAGATCGAGCTTCCTGTAGATCCCCTTGACGTATTCACGGACAGAGAGAGTCGTCATGCCATACTTGTCGTGAGGAATGCCGCCGAGCTTCTGTGACTTGCCAGTGAAGAACGACTTCCACCATGGAGCACCACGGGCCCTGGCGTGCTCCGTAGCCCAGTCCACAAGGTCTGCCGTGTTCTCGTCGGGACCCATGAAGATGATTTCCTCCTTTCCATAGAGGTCGACAAGCTTATTCTTGATTCCTGGAGTCTGTGCGGGCAACAAAAGATCGAGAATACTGTCGATGTACTTCTCAAAGGCCTCCTGTGCCCGGTCTTGCATCTTGGGGTCCAAGAGAATGACGCCCTTGGAGCCGCCTTCGGGAATATCCTTGTTCTTTCGCTGTTGGGTGCTGGCTAGACCGTAGTTTTCGTCAAAGAGGTTTCGGGCATTGATGCCATAGGCTTCTTTGCTCCTCGACTTGACGATGCGGATACCGCCGCGCGAGATATCACGGAATCGGAGGTGGAAGCCTCTTGACTCGGCACCAATGACCAGGAACATACCGTGAAGGCGGCGAGGATACTCGACCTCGGGCAGGAAGGCAGGATCCAAACGGAAGCTGAGGGCGACCTTGGTGGGTGTGAAGTAATTCGTCTTGAGAATGGCGTTGTTGAACACGCGGAATGCCGTCATGACCATTTCTTCGTGCTCGTTGGCGACAGTCTTGGAGATCTTATCCTTGAGCTCCACATCAGAGAGTACGCTGGCGGCGGGTGTCACGGCCACTTGCTCAGTCTCGGCCCCAAGGTGGACATTGGCAAAGGCGGCATACAACAGTCGTACCAACTCAGGGTACGTCTGGATAATCTTGAGGATATAATCAGGTGTAAAGGTTTCCGTACGAAGACGACGCTTGAGCTTGGACAACAGTGCTGCCTGAACAGGGTTATCAATGTCGAGGACTTCGGACAAGGAAGCATACTCGGGACCCAAACGGTTGAGGAAGTGCTGAACAAACACCCAGGCGGAATGGGCATACACGGCCTCCTGGAGGCTCAATGAGCCAACAGCGAACAGGCTGTGGAATTTGTTCTGGGGCAGGCAGTACAGAAGCGAAATCTCCTTGGTGATCTGATGAATAGACTCGTCGAGTGGGGGGAAGTAGCCGTCGGTATGGGTGGCGGGCTTCAGGTAGATACTCATGACGGAAATGCCGTTGGAGAATTGCTCGACATATTTTCTGGAGCTGGTGACGCCGTAGTAATGGTACAGGTCGCTCAGAGCAGAAAAAATGCCTCGCGCTGTACGGGTGCGGAAGGCAACCACGAGGCGCTTCTCGGCAACATCCTCGACGTCAAAAATCTCAATAACGGGGCCGGTGCGGTTGACAGCCACGTCAATGATTTCTTGGTAGATTTGCTTGGTGTTGTCGGTGGCCTTTTGCCAGAAGCCAGCATCCGATATCAACTCAAGGTTGGTTTCTTTGGGGTCAGTCTCCTCGGGACTCTGACGGAACCTGCACTGGTAGACAAAGTAGCACCGAAGCGTAGCCTTGGAGGACGGGCTGGCACCTATCACGGCGGGTGAACGGAAAGTCTCGACGCGGTACTTGGTCTTGCCCTGATGATCCAGATACTTGGCTTCCAGGCGAGACTCATATCTGGGTCCGCTGACATTGCTCTCACCGGGCTCACTAGTATCGATGTAAATGGCGTGATCGTGTGCCTCCATGTCCAGTCGAATCTCTTCCTTCTTGTCCAGCCTGGAGTGGGCGGCGATCTTGGCGGCGTAAAGAGAGCTGACGTGGTTCGCAATGGCCTGAGGCTCCTCGATCTCGAAATAGACATCGTCAATGCCCAACTGTGTATAGAACCACTGGACTTGTTCGCTGATCACCGACTCGGGGATGAAGCCAGCCTGCCGCAGAATCTGCTCGACGACCTTCATCTGCTTCTCCTTGCCCTTGAACTCGGGGGCCACATAATCGATAGTGGCAGAGTGCACGGTTCGATGTCCATTCTGCTTGGGTCGTGCTGAACAGGGAATGCTGAAGTGCGTTGGCTGTGGAGAGGCTCCGCGGCTGGTTTCCAGAGACTGAGTCTCGGCCACGAGGTTGGATGCAGGTGCTAATGAAGCCATCTTGCGTTGTGCCCGGGAGGAGACTGTGGTTTTGTAGAATGTTTGATGTATGAGTTCAATTTTGCAAGTCGCGAATCAAACGCATCAATCGATTTCGGCAGAGAAGACCAGCAAAAGGTGAATGAAAATAAAAAATAAAGATAAAGATAAATGGCGGGGCAAAGAGTTCGATACAAGCTGCCTTTGGGGACGTCGGCACTTATACCAGTCGGCCAACGCAGCAACGACAACAATCAATTGAGACGGCGAAGTTGTCGATTTCACCGAGAATCAGCTCTAGGAATCGAGATGGAGTATGGATATGTCGGTTGGAAGCAAAGAGATCTTATCGCTGTTCTCATCATTGATGATTTGGACGTCAGCATAACAATGCGTCAGAGGCGGCGCGCGAGACGAGAGATGAGATCAGGACCAGGCGGCCTGAACCAGTGGCTCAGCCAGCCTCAGAGGGAGACTGGAGACACAATGGTCGCCACAAACTCGTACATGAGGGACAAAGATGTTGGAGAATAGTCTTCCATACCTTTTTTAGGAGACAAGGCGGTGACTGTGCCCGAGAGTTGCCAAAAGCAAAATATGGCTCCGACAAGGTGACGTGAGGTCAAGGGAGAAGGAACAGGTTCTATGGCGGCGAGTATAGGATTGTTGATACCAATTATCAAAGGGGATGATGGGGTTGTATGTGGCGATTGTCAGCCCGGCACAGGCGACGCTGGCATTTAAGTATCATTTTTGCATCGCCATGCGGCCCCTAGTAGGCGTCGTTGTCGTGTCGTGTCGTCTTTTGCATCATCGGCCTGGATTTTAATTATTATTATTTTTAATTTTTTTTAAAAAAAAGAACTAATATTTAATTTGTAATTTTTTTTTTTTCATTTTTTTTGTTTTCTTTTCTTTCCTTCGCACGGCAACCGCAACGGTCCCAGCAAACTGGAGGCAAGTCCACACCTCGTACCTGTCGCCGCTCCTCCCCCTCCGCCCCGTGAGGGGTGCGCCAAGAATACTTGGATGGGGGAACAAGGGGGGCCCGACTCGTGGGTCCGACTCCACACCCTGTGTTCTTCGTGGATACACGTCCTCACACAAGCCTGAGCTGGGCATGTGCGTTCCAGCCGGGTACAGACACCACAGTGAACACAGTAGACACAGCCTGGGAGGTACTCGGGTGCATGTAGCTCACCTCACCACCAACAAGGTGTTTCCTCCAGCTTTCCACTGTTTTCCACTGTGTAACAGGTGGGAAAGAGCCCCTCTGGTTGCAGTAGGCCCCCTAAGCGCCTCCCTCCTAACCTGGCTGCCTCTTCAAAAATAGGTCTTGCACGGAGTGGCCAAACGAGACCGGACTTTCCACTACACTGCCTCCTGGCATGGTCCACCATTCGATCGCGATGACGATTCTTGAACCACAGCTTGCATAATCCTTCAGTCTCTTTTGCTTCGCCCAGGAGGCGTGCCCTGGCAAAAAGACGCAGCGGCGCGCCAACCCATTATTACCAAATACTTAGCAAGTCGGCACTAGACTTCCCAAGGAATCAGGTGTGTCTCGTGACCGCCGTGTACCTGGCGGCTCCGCTGTCAGAGAGGCCGCCTTGCGCTGGTGCCGCATTTTCATGGCCCGTGGGGAGCTTGAGGGCAGCTTGGGGGCAGCTTGGGGGGGGCAGGAATGGGCTGGGTTGGGCTGCGCAAGGCGCCCCCTGCAGTCAGTGGAGAGGGAGAGGCTTCAGAGTCCGGTCTGGTACCAGACTTCAATGTTGACCCGATTTTTCGCTCCTCCTTTTCTCGCTATTCTCCTTATTCTCCATGCTTCTCGCCTAACTTTTTTTTTTTTTTTTTTTTTTCGTTTTTTTTCCTGCCTTCCCACCCCCAAGCCTTGCGACCAGCGCGATCCATCATGGGAATTGGCTAAGCCTGATCGGACCAGATCCTCCACTTTCCCGGCCTGGTGGTTAACCGTTGCCCCGTCTCGCGATGCATCAGCAGACGGGCAGAATTTTTTCAAATTGCATTTCTTGACCTCCGCAGATGCCATCGCGTCGAAAATCTGTTGCGTTGCCTACCGACAGATCCTCGCCCCCGTCGGCACCGGCGGTGGGCTGGCCGTAATTGCTTGCTAGTTTCACTCAAGGGGCACTCGATGATACATCGTGCAGCGTCCCATGTACATAGTCATACTACACGCACGCATCGTGGGGTTTTGAGATGGTCAAGGTTTCAAGGACGAGCGGTCTTGTTTCCAGCAGCGTTTTGTTCATGCAAGTCGTGTAAGCTGTCTGGTTGGGTTGTGACTTTGTATGACTCCAAATCCAGCCGGCACACTTACTCCGATTCTCTTGATATCGCTGGCCGGTATACAGATGCCGTAGGTGAACATGTCCAACACGCGTGCAACGGCATGCGATGCGTGTGGTTGATTGATTGATTGATTGATTGATTGATTATTTGCTTGCTTGATGGTTGATTGCCGAGACGCTTGCCATTCTAGTGATTTTTCTCAGAGACGAATAATTGCATCTTTACAGACACGTCTTTCCGCATCAGCACGTGTACACGTATTGTCGTCATCCTTCAATAGTTGTTCGTGTACGACCTGGTGATCCCGTTTTACGGCTTGTCCGGCAACGATGTCCCCGCGGGAAGGGCATGTCTACACCAGGACGGGTGAAACAAAGAAAGATGCGGAAAGTCTGGTGGTCTCTCAATGTTGGTCCAACGTCGTCGGCGCCGTCACCAACGCCCGGTTGCTTGGCAGGACGACGTCGTGCTGGTGTTGGCAAAACATGGATTGGATACATTGACATTACATGCCGCAGACAGCAGGGTGGCTGGAATGCACCCTGGGCGTGCGGTTCATTCCGACCGCATAACCATAACTGCCTTCAGTATGTACAACTCGAGTACTTTTACGTTGAGTGCATGTGGCTCAGCGTCGCACCGGGCCATGCAGGGGCTCCCCACGATCCGCAGCTAAAGTGAGGCGATGTGATGGACTACGGAGACGGCAACAACCCCGATGTCGATGGATTCTCTCGTTGTGACTTTGTTCCTTTTGTTCTTTCTTTCTTTCTTTCTTTCTTTCTTTCGTCTCTTTCATTCTTTTTTTATGCTGCTCCTTTCCCACAGAACCTGCCGTCATTCAAGCATGAATCTTGCCACTGAGACCACCACATCAACGCTACACGCTACAGTACTCGTATGCGGGTTCAAATAGACTATATGTACATAGCTACATACAGTACATACAATGTATGCATATACACATGTACACACGTGTTTTCCTTCTCCCCACCAATCCCCCCTAAAAGGATCAAATGACTTCTGCCCCCCATAGGCGCCGAGGTGATCCTAACCACGGTAGCTGGGCGTCGCTGGTATGAGTTGCCTACTACCTACCTAGTAGCTAGGTAGGTAGGTAGGTGCCTAGTGGCCAACGACTAGGTAAACACTGCAACCCGAAAATGGTCCATGGCGCCGCAGTTCCTGGTTTCTATTACCCCCAGGTTTCTCCCACTGACGATTCCATTACCCCCGTTTTACTTAATAGCGGTCCGCGGTGGTCCACATTGGCACAGGGGACACAGGGGGCGGGCTGGGGGAGCATTACGTTGGAAATTTTCCCCGGAAATGTGAAGGGGTTGTTTCTAGACTATTGGGTGGGACGAGTTTTCGATTCAACAAAAAAAAAAAAAAAAAAAAAGAAACGAGAGATATGACAACTGGGGGAGGGGGATTGGAAACCCAAAGAAATAAATAAACGAAATGAAATAAATAAAAAAAAAAGATAAAAGAAACTGCGCACAAAACAGGCACACATCTGCAAAGGGCAAGCTGTTGAACGGTTACAAGTTGCAAATACTACTCTGCCATATGCATTCAAAGTCCCTTGCTTGCCGCACCCACGTCGTCGGGCCACATATATTGCGGGGAAGAGCCCCAAAGACAATGGCCATGTTTTTGCGAGATACATGCGGGCAGGCAAGGCCATGCCAGCTTGTCTTGTTCCTTCCTGCACGTGGGTCCCCTCTCCACAGTCCTTTCACCAAAAAAAAAAAAAAAAAAACTCGACAAAAATTACCCCACCCACAGAGTCAATGCCTTTTTTGTTTGACTTGGAATGGATTTTCTGGAGCCTCCGATTGCCATGCATTGTGGATACGAAAAGCTTGTTTTATGAGACGAGATTTCTTGCAGGCGAGAAGAACGCGTCAAGGCGGGCGTCTCTTTTGTCTCCTTTTTGTTTTGTTCTTTTTTTTTTGCCATATTTCATCATGCGTTTAACCAAAGATGTTTCGAAAACTGAGACCACGGACTATTCAAATTACAACGCATACATATGTACATGGCGAAATAAACCGAGATACTTGACAAAGAAATAAACGAATATAGCCAGAACATGTGGAGCGGTGGTCCAAACCTAATGCCGGTAATGGGGTTGCACGAAGCGACATCATGAGTGAGGGGAAAGGAAGTAAACACTAGTAGGTGCCTAGTGAAATACCAAAGTATCTACGCAATAAGGCTTGGGTGCCTACATCTACTGGAGACTTGCCTACCAAGGTAAGTACTCAAGTAAGTATATTTCCTGCGGAGATGTGCGCTTCTCCTTTTTCACCAAGTATGACTGGGAGGGCCGAAACCGGGGAATTTGTCACGGCCCAACGTCAGGTTCAAGCATTCAAGTTCAAAGTACCGGGAGGCGTGTGAGTCTACCTAGGACTTCATTCATTGCGCTCCAGGGAGACGAGCTGCGGCCGGTTCGGCTGGTTCAGACATCCCTGTGCATTTTTGGTCACGATGCTTGCATCCGATGCCCTCCTTTGGCACGCCCCGAGGCAACGTTTTACGTACAAGGAGAATGCTCGATTCGATCGATGCAATGGCCCGTCAAGCACCTCATCGGCTTATTTTGCACGTCAGTAAGTGGTCAGGATGCATGGCCTAATATCTAATATCGTTTTTTTTATTTTATTTTTCTATTTTTTTTGCATGCGTCAATGCTGCACGTGATACATCGCTTCGAGTCCACGCTATCAACCTTCAAGTCCGTGACAAGTCCATCTCAGATCCGCGTTACCACCCAACACCTGTATACCCGAGCGGAAAGGAGCCATGCTTGGCAAAGCCAGCTTCATTCAGCCTTCATTCACGAGTGCTCTATTCACGGTTGCATATAAAATACCATGACGCTACAATCTACATGTGCGATGCCTGGACCTCGCTTCAACGTTCCCGCGAGACGCCTTATGTTCATCTTCAGTCTTCAGTCTTCATTCCTCGTACTCTTTTTTTTTTTTTGCAACTCCTGGTCTCCCATGTACCCTCCAGACCTATATCCTGGTTCATGACTCCATATATAAAGCCCGAGCGATGGCCGAAAGGCGAACACGCCACCCCCCCCTCCTTTTTCCCCGCCCAACGTATACCCCGGCCCGAATTAAGTGGCCGCACCAAATATTCCGTCCGGGATCCAGCATACTTGGGCAGGACAACCGGATCAAGTCCAGAATAACACAGTCACGATACCCTCATCTCGAACCGTCAGGTGACCCTTCTCTTGCCCCCTTTTTACCAGGGCGAGTTCCTTCATCCAAACTTTTATACAGGGGGGAGGGGGAGCCGAGGCTAGCAAGCGGGAGCACTAGATCCTCTTGCCCAGGTAATTTATTTATTTTTTATTTTTTTTCTCCGCAATTACTCAGTCAGGGAACTGCCTGGGGAAAGGGAAAGTCCACGTGATGTCTTTCTTCATTTTTTTAATTTATTTTGTTTTTTTTTTTTGGCGGGGGACTAGGATTAGGCAAGTACGTAACTAGGTTTCCGGTGCTTCCAGAACAAAGGATGCCGGAATTGCCAATTCTCGTATTGCCGCGCGACGGACGATGCCGAATCGAGCACCATCAACCAACCAACAGGAGAAAAAAATGGAATGGTCTGCTGACACAATCCATCTTCTTGCGAGCCTCGGCCGTGTATGCACAACGATGAAAATCTGCGTTTGACACAGTATCATGTTTGTCCCGCTCATGCTATGAGGCTTGCAGGACTATTTTTTTTTTTTTTTTTTTTAGAATTATACACATACGGCCAAGCTGGATGAATGCCTAACTGATTGTTTTGTTCCGATATTATCCCCCCTTTGTTTTCGCTACGGGGCTGCAGGGTATTGCATTTTGGGTCTCTGGATTCAATCGCCACAACGTCACTTTCTGCTGGCAATGCCAAGGCACATTTCTCAAAAGTCACATCTCCGTCGGGATCAACTTCTTTATCCGCATCGGCTCGTCTCATTTGTTGAACCGAATCACGAGGCATGTGCTCCATCAGCCCCGACGGGTCGTCGTCAAAAAT
Source organism: Claviceps fusiformis PRL 1980 (assembly GCA_000223055.1). Classification (NCBI taxonomy): domain Eukaryota; kingdom Fungi; phylum Ascomycota; class Sordariomycetes; order Hypocreales; family Clavicipitaceae; genus Claviceps; species Claviceps fusiformis. The sequence goes on from AFRA01000112.1 coordinate 26,193, forward strand.
TGACCAGATCATATTCAAGATAATCTCTGACGCTTGTTCTTTCAAAGGAAAGTAGCCCATCTTGACACCAATACATCAATGTCCTGTCTGAGTGCAGGCAGCCTCAATGTTGGAAAGTGAACTCTCGTTACGAGAACGAAAAGAGTGATGGAGGGACGCAGATTCGAGTGGTGAACCGGGTTCTTCCCAGGACTCGATCTTTCTAACCGGTTCAGCATAGAAGTTATGCAACTGCGGCGACGAATGGCTGACTATGGATAACACTCTGGTCAAATGACCAGATCGTGAGAGGTGTACCTCGCTTCGAGAGAGCTGCTCTACAGGAGCCTGCAAAACCTGGCTCAAAATTCCATTGTTTATGGCGGCGAGGTATGTCAAGAATGCTGTTGTGACTTACTTGACGTCAGGCTTCCCACAGACTGGGTTTGAGGTCATGAGCAACACACACATGGATGTGGGAATGTCAGTTTTTGGTGGTGGAATAATTCCTTTGCCAGTTTCAGACGACACAGCGATGAATTGTTTTGTGACTGGCCGGGTCGGCTTGCTCGCTATAGCGCGCTTGAGACCTGCTGATTGAAGGCAACGGAACTGCACGAGAAAGCATCTGTTTCGCACAGCGATCAAGTAGCGAAGGGCTGTACATGCTGTGCTGGAAATGGTGATCCGGCCGTTTGTTCTGTGGGACTCGTCGGGCAACACAGCAAGGGGATACATACATATGTACGTGTGCTCGATATATAGCTCAACATCGTCAGCAGCCTTGATATCATCCGCTTTCAGTTGGAAAAGAAAAAGAAAAAAAAAATCCTTCAAGCTGCTCACGGCCGCTTCGGTGGTCGTCTCTTGTTCAGGAACTGAACAAAGTAGCAGCAGTAGGCTGTCTCATGATGAACTCTTGGAGTCCGAGTCATCAGAGACCAGAAATAGATTTGTGTGTTCGATCTCGCACTCAATTCTTACGGGTGCTCAGGTACGTTTTCATTACCAGGATGCCCTTCTCGTTCTTATTTGCTTCTTTGCAGAAACTCCCCCTAATATATATCCCAGCTAGCGTCCATGGTAAAGAATGTGGTGATGTGTGAGCAACCCCTGTGTTGGCCTCCGTTCAAGTATCAGATTTTTCCTTGCCAAGCACATATACTTGTCGTAGTATCGTGCGAACGCGACCGTGATGAATTATTTTTATTTCCACGACTTCCTCCTTAGCTTCAAATGAGAATTTTGAGTCTTCTGTGTCAGGTCGACCATGTCTTTGATGGTTGAGATAGACGTTTGTGCGTGGACTTGTGGGAGACTCCCCAATCTATTCGTGAGATGGATGACACGTGATACTCTGCTGGTTTACTTCGGCTAAACCACACGGCCAGACCAAGCATGGGGAGGTCCATTTGCTGCTGCGCTCCCCAGCTTGAATGGGTCAGCCGGTCCACTCGTACTGCTAGGCAGGTCCCAAAAATTTTGACAGCATTTCGTGACGCAGTCCTTGGTTCCAACGTCAACGCATTGCATTGCCAGCTCGAAGCCTCAACGTCACTCACGTCGTCGCGTCACTTGCCTCTTTCATCTCTACAGTGCGACAATATTACTCAGTTATATTTTCAAACTGCTCTGCAACGCACATCCTTCTGTTCGACTTCCATAAGCTAGAACAATCTAATTCGCAATGGTTATTCTTACCGAGGTCGAGGACGAGCACTTCCAGGACTCTCAAGTTGGTCCTGATGTCGATGATGACGACTTTACTGATACTGGTATGTCCATGTCGTTTTTTGAGACGAGTCGTTCTCAATCGTTCCTTATGCGTTTCAATGCCAGCGCTGACCATTGACCACAAATTCAATAGACTCTGAAATTTCCAACGACTCCGACTACGACCCCTCAGACGAGACTCTGGCAGAGCGCTTGTATGCTCTGCGCGACATTGTCCCACCAACAACAAGAGGCTGGATCTCCAGCCGGGTCAACTCCATCACCAGCAAGGCGTGGAGTGTCCTGTCCTTCAGCGGAAAGGGTGCTTGGGTGATCACTACGTCGGCCTTGTTTTTCGGTGTCCCTTTTGCTCTGTCCTTTGCCGAAGACCAGCAATTGAGCGCCATGGAACAAGAATACAATATGCGACAGACGGGAAGCGAACTCCTGACTGCTGGCGCTGAGCAAAACACTGCTGACAAGGTTGGAGCTGCTCTGGGGGATACTCAAGCCAAGCCCTCACTGTAAAACAAAACAAACCAAAAAATTACTTGTTGCATCCAAACAACTTTACCCTTCATCCATTGGGATATATGTGTCTCCTCGAGGGGGGGCCATTTTTGCAATGTGTCGAACGATCTCAAGGCATAGGTATAGGGCGCCTTTTTATGTACAATACTCTGGACGCGTGGGAAGAAACAAAAGGGCAAAAAGCAAGTCAACGTTTCTGATGATTTCATGGCGGCGAGTGGGATAATATGGCCTAAAGACAGGCCTGTTCAGGGCAGAAACAAGAGGGAGCACATGGAAGCGGGCCACGCATAATTCGTTCTCCAATCTCATCTCAGCTTCGGCGAGCTTTATTTTATTTTTACGTTTATCTTTTTATTGTATTTTTTTTTATTTCTTATTTTCCATATATTTCGTGGTGCAACATGAGATTGCCATCCTATGACCTGACATGGCACGCATAAATGGGACAGGCCAACAACAGCTGGGAAAAGCATGGCGCCATGCGCGTGCTGTTCGATTAAACTGAGAAGGGATGTGCCATGCCCAGAATCACTCACAATTGAGATTGATTTGGAGTTCTGTCATCTCTCTCTGCCCTCATATTCGAATGACCAACTTCCATGGAACGCACGTCTCACGCTGTGCGATGGCTGCAGAAGCTGCAAATCATGGGACGTGTAATAATGCACAAATACGGGCACGGGCGGGCGAAAGCTGGGGAAATACTATAGGGTACCGTCTCATTGAGGGGATGAGGATTTTATTATCTCCGTGGGGGGCTTCCTCATCGACACAACTGTCAATTCTTTATTACGAGTTACATGTATAATGGATTTTAAACGCTTGCCGAAGATTGAGGTGAGATAGGGTATTTTTTTTTTTACTTTTTCTTTTTCTTGGGGGTTGTTGTTGTTGTTGTTGTAGGAGGCTTGTTCTTCCTTCTCTCCTCCTCGCTTGTCTGGTCGCAACTGGGCCTATACACACAACTGACTTCAACCCCAGCTCCATGCTCATCTCACGGGGAGTGTGTCTCGTGAGGCGCTTCATCATATTTGGAAACAGAAGAAGGATGCGGGCAAGACTGATTTGGCAGATCCGCTGCTGGTGATGCCGGACGAAAAGCACGATTACGACGTCAATACGTGAGTGTATTTAGATTACTTGTCGAAACGCGTTTTTCAATGCGCCATCACGAGGCGCGCCAGACTTTTGTTGAAGTTGGACATGATGAGTGAAAGACTAGAGTCGCTAATGGCCGTCGACAGATTCTTCCCGTTGTTTAGCGGCTACATCTACAATCTCTTGACGGATAAGGAATCCATACAGTACGCCACAAGGAGCGTGCTGGAGGACTTCCTGGCCGATGGCGTGGTGTATCTGGAGCTGCGGACCACGCCGCGGGCAGCAAACGACATGACAGCAGACGCATACATAGAAATTCTTCTCGATACTATTCGCGACTTCGAGAAGGCCAACCCGGAAATGCACACGCGGCTGATCCTCAGTGTAGATCGCCGCCATTCGCTAGCCGTGGCAGAATCGGTTCTCGACAGTGCGACTCGTCTACGCACAGAAGAAGGACCAGGAGTCGTGGGCATCGACCTGTGCGGAGATCCCACTCGTCGAACCGGTGGAGAGGTATCCGTTTTTACTCCCGTGTTCAAACAAGCTGCCAAGAATGGATTGGGCATCACGGTCCATTTTGCAGAGACAGAGGCGAGTAGTTCGTACGATGAGCTGCGTACGCTGCTCTCGTGGCAACCCGGGAGACTGGGACATGTCATATGGGAAGACGAAGATGCCAAGACGGAAATTGTTGAGCGCGGCCTGTGCCTGGAGCTGTGTTTGACTTGCAATGTCCAAGCAGGATTGATTTCCGGTGGATTCCATGACCATCATTTCAAGCACTGGTTTGGGATCAAAGGGCCCAAGATTTCTCTAGCGGTACGTGTGTACTTGGACAATGCCGGCCCAAAGCTATACTGGCTCAAAGCTCTGCACAATGGACCAAGCTCCTCGTCTCGTCTCGTCTCGTCTCCTCTCCGTTGAACATGTTTGTTCGGGGTGTTATTTTTTTGGACAAGGCAAAATTTCGAGTGCTAATCGTGGATGTGAAACTCTAGACCGATGACGTGGGCGTGTTTGGCAGTCCGCTATCGAGCGAGTATCAGCTCGTTGCCGAGCACTTTGGTCTTGACCGTGCCCAGATTTGCGAACTTGCTCGACAAGGCATTGACGGGATTTTCGGGGGCGACAATGAAAAACAACGGCTACGCGAGATTATGTGGATCGAGTGAACGACGGAGGAGGACAAGACGTGTCCTTTTCGTTTGCATGGAAAGCTTTTCGATTTGGTCGTGTAACACTGTAATGGAGAAGGCATCTGAAGAAAAGTTCTTTTTTTTTTTTTTTTTTTTTTCTTTTTTTTTTTTTTGTAATCATAGAGCCGTCGTGATAACGGGACGTCTTGTCCTTGTTTGAAAGAAAAGAGCTCTGCTGGACTGGGGACCACCTGCTGGTGGTCTATGGCGTGGCTGCAACAAGCCAATGAGGTCCGGTGGTGCGCCTGGGGCCGCCTGAGTGGTGGCTTGGGCTCATTACGTAGGTCGGGACCACCGGCCAGTAGCTTCGCATCAACGCCAAACCACTTCCCTTGATCTCGACCCCGGCAAATCCCAAACCTCGACGACAGCGGCCGTGTATACATACCTGTGTATCGGTGTCGGTAGCCCATCTCCCCACAACTCTCAGCGAGGTCCTTCGTGTTGTGGCCAAAAGAAAGAACGAAAAAGAAACACACGGGAGGACAATCCCACTCCGCCCTTTCCCCTGCCGAGACAGCCATGAATGTACGTTGATTGCCTCTCGCCCACGTCGTTCGTTTCAAGACTCCCCGCAAACCCCCCGATAGCGACTACTTCGAGCGGCTAATTCCAGGCAAACAATCAAAAAATAGATCCTAGAATGGGCATTCGGAAAGCGCATGACGCCCGCGGAGCGTCTACGCAAGAACCAGCGGATGCTGGACAAGGCGATCCGGGAACTCGACCAGACGCGCATCAAGTTGGAAAAGCAGGAGAAGACGCTGATACAACAGATCAAGACGAGCGCCAAGAATGGACAGATGGGAGCTTGCAAGATACAGGCAAAGGATCTGGTCCGCACGCGACGGTATATCGAGAAATTCTATGCGATGCGCAGCCAGCTACAAAAGATATCATTGCGGCTCCAGGTACGGAAAAAAAAAGAGGAAGGGAGAGAACAAAAAAAATAATATTGGATTTCCAATGAGAGAATATTTGTGCATATGGAGGTGACTGATTTCATTCCTGCTGACTTGGTGGACTTGCGACAGACATATCGAACAAACGAACAAATGATGCAGGCAATGAAGGGAGCTACAATGGCCCTGGGAAGCATGAACAAGTCGATGAATTTGCCCCAGCTTCAGCGAATTGCCATGGAGTTTGAGCGAGAAAATGATATCATGGAGCAGAGACAGGAAATGATGGACGATGCTGTCGATGATGCTATGGATGTTGGTGTCGAAGAAGAAGGCGATGAGGTGGTTGAACAGGTGCTGGAAGAGATTGGGGTTGACCTTGGCCAAGCTGTAAGCACGGTGTCCACGTTTTACCTTTCCCGTGGCATCATTCTCTCTGTTCCCCGGCCTATCCCGTCGGCCCTTTGCCCTCTTTTGCATGGACTGGAAATGACCTCTTCGTCCTTTCTTCCTTTCTTTATTTTCCTCTTCTTTCTCTCTAACTCCCTTTCAGATGGGCGAGACACCCAACGAACTAGGAAATCCAGCAATTGCCGAAGGCAGGATTGCACAGGCTGTCGGAGGTGGAGGTGGAGGTGGTGGCGATCCTGTTGACGACGATTTACAGGCACGACTGGATAGCTTGAAGAAATAGAGGGCGAGAGAAGACGAGTGACGGGGGCATACTCATTTGCGGCGTTTTTTTCTTTTTCTTTTTCTTTTCTTTTTTTTTGTTTCTACAGAGACATGTACTGGATGTTATCGCGACGGTCGGCCTAGTTTTACGCCGACGATGTGAAGCGATATTACACACCGGCCAGCGGAGTGCTGGAGATTATTCATGTGTCAGTTGCTGAAGCGGGAAAACCCTGCAGGTTGAAAAAAAAAAGCTTGATGGAAAAGAAAAAAGGATGTGCACTAAGCATTTCTAGCTGACCCTGGTTAAGATGATCTCGGCTACGTCATGGGTTTATCTGAAACAAGCCTTTGAGCACAAGTGGGATGTGGACTGGAGCAGTGTAGGATTCCGATAGACGTTCCCTGCATGTTTTTTTTTTCTTTTCTTTTTTTTCTTTTTCTTTTTCTTCTTCTTTTTTTTTTTTGCAAATCCTCCATTCGACCAGTCATGGAAGCATGCGGTATCTTATTGCTTGATGATGGTCAATCAGGACGGGAGATCTGTATGAGCGGGCCGTGACGCGCAATACCCCTTTCCCGCCCATCTGTTATCCTCGTCCCGATATAGGGATTTCGCTCAGGACAACAAGCTCGTCCATGGACGAGCGATTATGCTTCTGTCGGCGGGGACGTACAGGAAATAGGTGACGACACCGACGAGGCATGTTTGGGGGCCGCTGTGGCACTGGGCTCAGTAGGTAGAGCGGGGGAGCGCCCGGATACCCTGTTGGTGTGCCACAGGCAGTGCCACAGGCAGGCCGCAAGCCGGAAGCCACATGCAACGTACCAAACCAGACAGACCAGACAGACCAGACGTCCCCAGTAGAGGCTCGGCAGGCTGCTGCCACGCCGAGTGGCTGCATGCATCAAGGATGTGTGCCAGTTAGCGACGTCCATTCACCACCCGCTGTAACGACAACGACAAGGCGACCGCCAGACCTCAACGGTCAAGACTTACTTGTTAGTTGCACGTCGCTGCATGTGCTCGTCTGCCCTGCCAGGCGCTCCCTTCGGCAGTTCTGACCCGCTGCAAATGAACTTTGGACATTGGTCATTGGACAATGGTTGAACAGAAGCATCAAATCAATCATTTGATCCCTCCCCGCCGAATCACCGCCAGGCCTCGCCCAACCGACAAGGCCGGCCACTCACTTGTGGCAACCGCCGACTTGGACTGGAGAGACCCCTCACCTCCTCCTCCCTCCAGTCCCGCTTACTCTCTCCTGCATTTGTCTCTGGCGCTAGACTACCTACTTCCTACCTACTAGGTACTTTAGACAGTAGACACCAGTTGACGCTAGACGTCCAAGATACAAAACCACAACGCCGTGTTTCATTTTCTGCCACAGGTTGGCCCACGCCATCAACCACCATCTCTGCCTTCCTCGGCCAGCCGTTCCCTCTCTCACACCAGCTGGCCCCTTCTCTCCGGGCGTCGAAAAAAAAACACACCTCCCAGCTTCTCAATCGGTGCACGAAGCGTACACGAAAGGCGTACACGAAGCCCATCCGCCCGTCCTTTCTTGAGCTGTTTGCGATACTGGCAATCCCGCGTCTAGTCTAGTACGTCAGTCAGCCAAAGCTCGGCCGCGCTATCCGGTGGCACTCATCCTCCGTACGTGTTGTTTGCCTCTAATCAATACTACACATGTGTTGTTCCACCTCTTGATTTTTTTTAAGCTTCATTGTCATGTCTTCTGACGTCGTCTCTTGACTGCAATGGTGTATTTCCTTGTGACGGGCCGTGACGGTGTTTCAACGATAGCAAACTGGTTGTTGTTGTCTGGGCACTCGTCTCGCCGCCTCCCATAGCGGTGAAGTTATGCTGGAACGTTTGAGCATCAACCTCATGCACGTCCCAACTTGCCTCCTCCTCTTCTTCTCTATCTTCTTCTTCTTCTTCCTGCGGACAATGACTCATCTTCGCCTCGCCCATTTTCAGGAAGCTAACCTTTTTTTTCTACCTTCAGTTCGGTCCCACTGCACTTCTTGTACGGAGAATTCACTACAATTATAATTGACATTGCTACGCTTTGCATTTCATCAATCACGACTTTACGACCCTCGATCAGAATAAGTTCGGTCCAGATTCTGTGTTCAGCACGGCACTTTCTCGCGACCTCAAGAGACTCCAGTCTACCAATCCAGGTCTTGTCAGAATCTACTGCCGTTGATCGGCCTTCTCAACCTCCATCTGGGTTTGCTTCAATACCACGAAGCTGGCAGGCAACAAGCGGCGCAGTCTCTCCTCCCAAGGAGGAAGCCTGCTGAATAGGATGTTTGGGGGGAGCTCCAATTCTTCAGGATCCAGGACAGAGAGCGATTCCAAGACGGAAGAAAAACCTCCTCCCCCGAGCTCTGCTCTCATCGCAAGCGCTTCAACCCCTACCAAGGCAGCTGCAGTCCAATCCGCTAGCGGAGAGAGGCGGAGTGGCATTGGAAGCGCCGCTGGCCGCGATGATAATGGCGGCTCAACCGAAAAGAAGAGGAGGAGTAGCGGCGTTAGCAGTAAGGCTAGCAGCTTTCTGGCCTCGGCCAAGAATTCGTTGAATTTTTCTCAATCTGGTCGGAACAACTCTGATCAGAGCACTCAGAGTCCACTGCAAAAGTTGGGTAAACAAGATCCGGCCCTGGCCGTTCCACAAGGCCAACATAATAATTCTGCTGGCGAGTCGGTTCCAGGACCCAAGTCCACATTTCGAGTCGGCGTCTGGGAAGATAGGAATAAGAGATGCCGTCGAACTATGGAAGACACGCATGCTTTTCTCTATAATTTCCTAGCCACGCCCTCGGCCAACACTGATTCGTTAGCAAAGCCCAAGCTTGACAAGGCTGCATCGGAAGGCGCTGTCAAGGAAATGGTGGAATCCGATAACGGATACTTTGCCATCTTTGATGGACACGCTGGGACTTTTGCTGCGGACTGGTGTGGAAAGAAGCTACATCTTGTTCTCGAAGACACGATACGGAAGAACCCCAACACGCCGATTCCGGAGCTTCTTGATCAGACTTTCACCTCAGTCGACGCGCAGTTGGAAAAGCTTCCGTTGAAGAACAGTGGCTGTACAGCTGCCATCGCGCTCTTGCGTTGGGAGGATCGTATTACGACAGACAAACCAGCTCCAACAATTCCAAGCAAGTCAGCACCGCCCAAGCCCCACGAAGCCTGTACTGTAGACAAGGAGAGGACTGTATCCGCCTCGCCTCCCGTGCGGACTGCTTCAAGTTCTTCCCTCGAAGCTGCCTCCCGCACGAGACGGAAAGCGTCTACCGTCCGACAACGCGTCCTATATACCGCGAACGTGGGCGATGCTCGCATCATCTTGTGCCGGGGGGGCAAGGCGTTGCGACTGTCGTACGACCATAAAGGCAGCGACGAGAACGAAGGCAAGCGGATTACAAATGCTGGTGGCCTCATCCTAAACAACCGTGTGAATGGCGTCCTCGCCGTGACTCGTGCTTTAGGAGATGTTTACGTGAAGGACCTTGTGACGGGCCATCCATACACGACGGAGACTGTTATACAGCATGACCTGGATGAGTTTATCATTATTGCATGCGACGGTGTAAGTCAATTTCCCGAAGTGGCCTATACAAGTTGTTTTTTTTTTTTTTTTTTTTTTGGTTTTTGGTTTTGGTTTTGGCTAATTGAGGCTTGTCATCACAGCTTTGGGATGTGTGCAGCGACCAAGATGCTGTCGATCTGGTGCGTGAAGTACACGACCCGATACTGGCGTCCAAACAACTTGTGGATTATGCTTTGAGTCGATCTAGTACCGATAATCTCTCATGCATGATTGTTCGTATGGAGAGTGAGACGCCCACGACGGCTCAGCCAAAGACTACCAGCGAGAAGGAAGCTGATGCGGAACCCGAAGCGTTGGCCAAGGTCAGTGAGGCTGAGAAGATTGTGTCGGAAACAAGACAGAAGATTGCCGAAGGCACAACACCTGCCATGGGCGTATCCGCCAGCAATAGCGGACGCGGTTATGACGTCGTGCCTACCGATGGCGGCGAGCTCGTCGTGACTACATTGGACGATTGCGTCAAGGAAGAGCGCGAACCCGAGGATGACCAAGTCGACGACCCTGAGGCTGCGTCTACAGAGGACAAGGAAGCCACTGGTACTGCAGAGGGTACTGCGAAGGCAACTGAAAAAGCCTGAAGCGCCCAAAGACTGATGGGGATTGCATGCAGCGACTGATGCCATAGGCATAACATTATTACACGACTCGTTACATATGAATTAATATGATGGCAGCGAAGGGCGAAGGGCGACGGAGAAGGTAGCCCGCAGCATGACCTCATTATGACGCGTTCAATTCTGATTTTCTTTTTTCGTTTTCTTTTTTTATATTACCATGTTTTATCCCCCGCGGGTATGAATGTTTACAATAAAAATAAAAAACTTGAAAAACCTGGTTTCTGATTTTGCCGACTCACATTTCCGGCAAAGTCACTTTTACCATGTATAAATTTCGTGATGATGACTTTCATCTATATGTTTAGATTTGTCCAGAGTGGGGTTTTCACGGGTTTCCTTTGTTTGGTTTGTCATGCATGATATACATGCTCGGAATATCCAAGTGCCTAGGTGGGCAGCATTTCGGGTGACATGATTTCTTCCCTTTGGTGTACAGTCCATGTCTAGGTGGCGATGCGGTATACTATCATTGGAGGAACTCAGCCCAAGTAGTCATGTCCCTTCCTTTGACAAAAAAAAAAAAACAAAAAAAAAAACAAAAAAAAAAACAGGGGGCGTACTATATACGCGACTCGACTTGAGCATCTCTTTTTCCCAAGTTCAGGTCAAAAAGACACTTTAGCATCCGCCCTTCATGGCGTCTCTGCTGCGGGTCCCGTACTACGTAGCACCCGGTGCCCGTTTCCTGCTGCCACGCGGCAATACGTCAAGTAGACCTTGGGGCATGAATTGTGAATGGATGGGTCCAGAAAGGGCCGAGGCTGGATGTTGTAAAAAAAAAAAAAAAAAAGGTCTGGTGTCACGAGTCCGAGTTGCGAGGTCTAACGTTTGACGAATAAGGCTGGCAAAAAGCGCCATATTTGGCATTTATTCTTCTCCCTGGTTGGGAGGTTACCACGGTGGCTGGCTTGGCTGTATCTGGGGGCGCGTGAAGCACGGGAGGTTATGACTCGGGCAAGGTCAAAGCCCAGGTACCGAGTCGGAAGCAGGTAAAAGGTACTTTCGACGTTTCCTTTGCTTCTTGGCCGGATAGGTCTTGTGGTTTGCGCGGATTCCGGCCACGCAGACATGCAGCGCAAAAAAGGAGAATAGGAAAAAGGGGGTCCGGGGAGGAGTGTTGAAACAAAGGACGGTAGGGTCCGGTTAGGATGAGAAATTATTGGAAACCTTTCTCTCTCTCTCTCCTTTTCCCTCCTTTTCCCTTCCTTTTTTTTCTTTTTCTTTTTTTCTTTTCACGTCTTTCCTTATTTTCTTTTTCTGCTGCCACGTCATCGCCATCATCCATCCCGTGTAATGCATTGCGGGAGAGGAAAAAAAAAAGAACATTGAAAGAAGTGGATGTGCCGTGCTGTCGGCGGGATTGATTCAGGCAGCTGCTCGGCGGCGCTCCGGCGCCCCCCCCGCCCCTTTGAGATGAAAAAGGGCAATCGCGGGTCGAGGGAACCCCTTCAATGTTCATCGAGGTCGTTGTGCCCTGCTGGCAAACGTTGAACCCCTGAGTGCTGGAGATGAGATGAGCTGCCGGATCAATCAAGACAGCAGGACAGGGCAGGGAGAGCAGGGCAGGGCAGGGCAGACGTGCCTCTCTCGAGAGCGCGGCGCGGCTACGTGCGTGCAGTGTAGCATGTAGTATGTAGTATGTACCAAAGTGCCTTTTTTGCTGGGATGGCCTCTTCCCTCGTCTAGGTAGGTACTTAGGTAAGTAGGTACTTACTGTATGAGAGTTCAGCCCGGCAGACTTTTTTGGTCCGTTGCTGCCACCAGACCAACCATGCCTGGTCGAGTACAGTGGCGAGTGCTGCTTGGGTACCGAGTACCTAGTACTTAGTTTGGGTCAGGGCAGGTCCTTGGCTACTACAAGAAGGAAAAGAGAAAAGAAAAGAAAGAAAGAAAAGAAAGAAAAGAAGGGAAAGAAGGGAAAGAAAAACCGGCGCTTACAGACCCCTTCTGCTTGTTGGCTCATGACTTGGGACGTTTCGTGCACCGCCATGCCGGAGCCACTGTCCACTGCCCACTGCCCACTGTCCATGTCCACTGTCCGCCGATGTACTTGCTGTGGGCACTACCTGCTACAAGTACCTAGTACTCGCACACATACACTGTGCCACATTGATTGCAACTGGAGCCCGTCCGCTAGTGCCTCCTGGCCGGCCATGCTAACGCACGTTCTTTTTTGATAGAGTGAATCCCTGCCACCCCCCCTCCAGACCGAATCGCGTTGTTCCTTCAACCCGAAGGGGATACTATCAGGATTCAGCTCACACACACCTGGGGGCCACTGTCCTTTCTCTTTCCTCTTCTTCCTCTTTTGCCTTTTCCTTATGCCTCTCGCCTTCATCCCCTGGCCGTTCCTCTTTTTCAACCTTTTTTGTTGCCATTCTTTCTCACCCCTGGGCGCGATCATCCTTCTTTTCTCGGGACACTATTCCCCATGATCGTTGTGCAACCTGCATTCATGCTTGGCCTGCCAGGTTGAAACCCCTTTCCCTGTCTTTCTGATTGGCTCACTTTAGACTTGAGGATAGGGAATCAATTTTTCTTCTTCTTCTTCTTCTTCTTTTATCTTCGTCTCTTCTTCTTGTTTCTTCTTGTTTATTTTTGCCTGCCAACGGCGCCCTTTTCTCGTCTCGACATACGCTTTTCGGCGTCGCCTATTTTCTGTCTCCTACAATCGAGCGAATATCGACAAACAGACCCGTCAACCTCATCCGACACGCAAAACACTGTTCAGCATCGACCACAGACCATGTCACTCAATGGGCTTGACGATGCCGAGGTAGCGGAAGCTTATGAGGCGGCCATTGCTGAAGCCGGAGGATGGTACGTCATTTGACTTCGTAGGAATGCATTCCGAAACAAGACAACAGCGCTCGTGTCGGAATGATGCTTCTTGCGCTGCATGTTTCATATGCAAAGAGCACATGGCTTACTGGTTTCATCTTTTTTTTTTATTCTCTTCTCCTTTTGGACAGGTTTCTACTGGAATACAAAGGTCGAGATGAAGTAAAAGTATTGAGCCGTGGAACCGGCGGCATCGCCGACGTTCGTGATGCTGTTGCCGAATACGAAGAGGCGAGCCCCCTTTACGGGTTTTTAAAATATCGAAGGAGGAGCGTCATCATCAAGTATCTGCCGGAAAATTGCTCTCGAATCTTTCAAGGTGGGTACATGCTGGGCCTTTCGAAAAAAAAAAAGAAAAAAAAAGAAAAAAGGAAAAAAAAGAAAAAAAAAAAGACACGCAGGAAGCAAAGCGATGCTCGTCAAGAGCGACTCGTGACATCTCGCGTTCAAGACCAAAGATCAGACTGACAAAAAGACCACCAATGCCTTTTAAAACATAAATAGCTCGCGTCGCGGTCCACCTCAACGCTGTCTGTGAACGATTTTCGCCCTTTGATACCATTTTTCAGATTACATCTGCCAGCGAATTGAAAGATTCAAAGCTGTCGGCAGCATGCTCTCTCCACACGGCTTCATGCTCAACTTCATCCTCAACAAGCTCCTTGCGTCGGAGACGGCTGATGGAGATTGCCGAAGAGGAAGAGGACGACCAACGCGCTACAAAACGCCAGTCAATCCACGATGCTGACGAGAACCGACATCAAACCTCAGGTGACAGGCCCGCGACTCCTGACCCTGTTTCTCTCAACGCCGACTTGGCATCCTCTCCCGAGAATAGCAAATTCGCAGCTCCAACGACCTCTGACGTACCACAGTTTGTCGGCCTGAACGACCAGCGAACCTCGATGGACTCCGAAACCTTTACTCTCGGCTCATATCTTTACAGTAAACCTAAAGTTAAACTCGGCCCTCGGCCGTCTGTCGACACTAACCCACGACCGCAGACCGCAGGTAACTTCCGGCCCGTGTCTCTGATTCCAGCTGGCTTCAAATTGTTTGGGAGGTCAGGCAAGAAGGGAAAGGGAAAAGACGGCTCCCCTGTCTCGTCTCCTCAAGAGGAGATCGCCGAAGTCCATCTCTCTACTTCAGATGATAGCCAGGACCGGCCAACGACAAGTTCGAGCTCAGTCTTCGACTCTATTCCTGTTCCTGCGCCTGCGCCAAAGAAGCCAGTCATGAGTCCCGAGAAGGCTCGGCTGATGAAAGCCATGCAACTCAGAGAAAAGAACAAGAAGTTGAGCGTGCTTCCATCTGCAGACAACAACACCTCGGGGGATGATGAGATCAACAATGCCGATGATGATCTTACACAGGTCTCCGATGAGACCATCATGAGCCACGAATCGGACTGTGACAAGATCAACCGCCGCAGCTCGACGAGCAAGGATGACTCTGGAGTAGCGTTGGAGCCTTCGTCTATGTCAGTGACTCATACTGATGTAGCGTCAGAGCTCACTGCTTCAGACTCTTACCCTGCCAGTTCTCTCGTCGGCTCGTCAGATGCCGACCAGTCCACAAAGGCATCGTCAATTTCCGAATCTACTGATGAAACAGTTTACGCTAAAGAAAAAGCCAATCCAAAGGATGTCGATATCGACGCCACGGCCAAAGATGTGTCGAGCGGCGCCGACATGAACGCTGAGCCACTCATCACTGCTCAAAATGCGGCCGAAACAGCAGAGGTGACTGCCGCCACCGCCATCGCCGCCGCCGAGAAGGAGGACGAAACCAATGACCCTGTTACCACCACGGCCGACCTGTCAACGACAAGCAACATCGTGGAGGATCCCAAGGACAGATCCATTGACGATGGTGAACGCTCCGAAAATGTTCCTTTACCAGTCTCCAAATTCTCCTCCGCTAGCGCTGCAGCCGGCCCTGAAGAGAGTGGTAGCAGAAGCCCAGAGACAGCAGACACTGACGACAAGACGGAGAAACTCGGCACAACGAAGTCGTCGCCGGATTTGAAACCAAAAGTCTCAGTCCAAGATCTCTGGGCTGCTACCAAAGCTGCCTCAAAACCGATCGTACCTG
Organism: Claviceps fusiformis PRL 1980; assembly: GCA_000223055.1. NCBI lineage: Eukaryota > Fungi > Ascomycota > Sordariomycetes > Hypocreales > Clavicipitaceae > Claviceps > Claviceps fusiformis. The sequence goes on from AFRA01000112.1 coordinate 41,477, forward strand.
CCGTGGCTCCTGCAATTGCGGATGTTAATGTTGTCAAGGACGACAAGGCTCCCTCGAATGCGGCGGCTGTTGACGAAGCAGAGGACGACATTCAGACCACATCGCTTAGTCAAGCCACACCAGCTGTCTTCAGCCAGACCCCTACGACGCCCAGCTTCCGCACTGCCCCAAGCACTACGGCCTCTACGCCTCATGTGCCTCGAGCAGCTTCCAATCCAGTTCGCGGCAATCTTTCTGTTCCTTCTGAGGTGACCTCCCCATCGTCACCAAGGTCTCTGAGCACCGGGGTTGCCTACATGAACCATGTCAATCAACAGCAACAAGGTGCCAACTTGGCCAAGAAGTCCAACAATATCGGTTCCAGCATCTCGCAACGAATCAAGGCTTTGGAGAAGCTTTCGGCTGCCACGGGGGAGGGGCCGGTTGTCCCCGTACGGGACCGACCCTCTTCGACCTTTTTCGCAGTCAAGAAGAGAGACCCACCCAAATCGCCCTTTGCCCTGGATAGGGCGAATTCGTTTCGCAACGCGTCGCCCGTCTCAGCCACCGAGGAAAGTCCAGAAGCTTCGTCATCAGAAGAAATCAGACGCAACAGGGTTGAGCGATCCGAGTCTGTGACAAATCGGTTGTCCATGTTTGAATATTCAACAAATGGTACCACTTCTCGCACCCTTGGCGTCCCCGGTAGTGGTAACAACACCAGGAGCCGCCCGGAGTCGGTTTCCGTCATGGCCAGAATCATCCGAGATACCAACAGCACAGGACCGTCGAACTTCGAGGGCCCGCCCAGAGACCCATCTGAATATAAACATCTCGAATTGAAGCAATCGCCACTTTTGGTAGATCTTCGAGCGGCGGTCCCTGCCGAGAAGAAGGACTCTGACGCCGAGCAGCAGCAGCAGACACAAGATGGTGGTAACGAGGTGTCTGAGCAGAGCAGACCTAGCAAATCACGCCAGTCCCTTAGCATCGTCAAGGGTTTCATCAAGGAAAGACGAAAATCAGTGACCTCGGATGCAGGAAACTCGCCAGTCGGCACCGAGTCGGTGCACTCGAGCCCGGCTTCTCCCCCCACCACGACGATCAGCAGCCCTCGATCTTCTTTCAGCAAGGATCGCGACACAGAGTCGACTTTTGCTGACGATGCCAAGTCGGCAAACGGTGACAAGAGGTTGTCGCGCGCAGGCCGCTTTATGCGTCGACTGTCCAACAACATCTCTAGCGCTCGCTCCAAGATTAGCCCTCCGCCCGCCGCGGCAGCGCCCAAGAAAGAGGATACACTGGAGGCGGAGCCTGTTCAGTTGCGACCCTCGACGACGGGGACACCCACCATTGTGTCGTCCATGGGAGATGTTAATGTCCAATTCCCGGATAACCTGTTGTGGAAACGCAGAAACATGAGCCTCGATTCCCAGGGCTTTCTCATTCTAAGCGCCCTGCCGGTCCAGAATGGCCGCCCAGCACCAGGCATCAAGCGATACCACCTTGGCGAGTTCCGAACCCCGTACATTCCGGATGTGGAGGTGCAGGAGCTTCCCAATAGTGTGGTTCTCGATTTCATCGAAGGATCAGGACTTCAAGTCGCATGTGAGGACCGCGCGGGACAACTGAGAATACTGCAAAGTAAGTTTATATGTATTTATGTATCTGTATATTTTTTTCTCTCTCCTGGCAGGGATCAAGATAACTAATCAACGATGAAAAATAGCTCTGCGAGAAGCCCACGCCACTCGCGGGACCACCTATGGACTCTAATCGAATCTGACCCACAAACTTGTCTCTGGCCACATCCTCAGTCTTTCGTTGTTTTTTTTTTTCTCCTTGCCACTTCTCTCTCTTCTCTTTATTCATCTCTTCACTACCGCAAATACCCTTGCTCCCTTATTTTGCTATGTCCTTGTCGAAAACCTTTTGTCTATACCAACACTTTACTCGTCCAGGTGGCCTTTTCTAGTATATTTCTTAATTTTCCGTTGAAGCATTGCTCAGAGTCCATTCAGCCCCCTTTCAGGCACGCAATCACGTCCGCATTCGTGCTAATATTGTCACGCTGGACCACGATCTGCCGCCATGTTCTTTCTTTCTTTTTTCTTCAGTATTTTTATTCGGCCCGTACAATCTCTTGCACACAACGTGTTTTTCTTTTGTGGTAATTCAAACTGATACAAAGTATATAGAACCATTTTTCTTCTACTCTACCTATTTTAAACTTGTTTAAACGAGGAGGAAAAGTACGACGGACTGAGGGTGGGAAGTATTCAAAGCCTTTGCGTCCCGTGTCGTCACGTTATTGTCCAAGTCTTTGGTTCCGTTAACAGCGGCCTGTCCTATATAATTTAATCCATACTGTTTACCAATGTGCTTTGTCAGGAGTGACCTGACTTTGATGCTAGTGAAGGCCTGAAAGAATGGAGCGGGGTGTTGCTCGTTGTGGACGGTGGCGTAGATCTGGGGAAGAAGCGACTTGGGTGTATCACCGTAGCGTTTCAATTATTCAGTAGTATAATTATATGTGGCGGAATGATCAACTTTCGACTCCCTTGTAGGCAGCTACGCTTATGAGCAGGGACTACCGTGCGGCGTTCCTTGTACGCTTATGGAACAAGATGAGGGGTCAGAATGGGAGGTCTGGGTGTGAGGTGAGATGTATTCATTAACATTATATTGTGTGTCGGGTAGAGATGTGGGAGTGGGATGTGGGATGTGGGATGTGGGATGTGGAAAGACAGATATAAGATACAGACATTTATATGTGGCACATAGAATTAGCATCTACCGCACACGCACCCTAACCGCGAACCCCCTCCCCTTCCAAAAAAAAAAGGCAAAAGAAGCAACAAAAAAAGAAAAACGACCATGCTATTACACGTTATGGAGGGGAATGAGGCGAATGTTATGTCTACTAGGTAGGTAGCCAGTCAGACCCTGCGGTCTACGCAAGCACGTCGTGGACGAACGAACCGGGGCAGAAGAGGTGATGGATGCATGGACCTTGGAGGGAGTAGTAGGTGGTCGGGACTTTTTAGCCAGCGATGGGGGTATGGCTCTTGTGAGTGGACGCGTTGACCTAGCTATTTTGATGGGAAAAAGTAATAATTTAATATATATATATATATATACATATATATGTATATAAAACTTTAAAAAAGAATATTTATTGAAAGAAAATATTTATTAAAAAACATTGATTAAAAGAATATTTTTTTTGGTTAAAAAAAAACATGTATTAGAAACTGTTTTAGTCTAAAAAAAAAAAAGAAAAAAGAATTTTGTTACTAAACTCGTTTCTTACCATCGCTTTTTTCTATTCAATGCTATACATCTCACGTGGTTCCCAGGTCCACTGCTGTGCCCTTCCGACACCCCTCAGCAACTCACATATACCACAGCGCGTCATGCCGGATTCTGGCAAGAGCTCCATAGAGGTGAGTAATTAGTTCTTCAGGCGTATGATACCTGATGATACATATTCTCAAGTCTAAGATTATGACGGAACCGCTTACGGACGTCTTACGGGGCTGCCCTAGGTATTCTGTTTGTGCTATAAAGAAGGGCTTTTTGATGGTGAGCCCTGTGGATGCATATGATTATGGGTATATATAAGAGAAAGAGAGAAAAAAAAGAAGAAGAAAAACTTATGGTCGCTAACCGCGCCTGACCTGACCTGACCTCATTACTGCACTAAAAATGAAACAACGCCTCTTTTTCGCCGTTGAAATAAAATAAAACCATTGGAAAAAGTGATTGTACTCCCCCCCCCCCCCCAAAAAAAAAAGCTAATTACCGCCATTGCCGCCGCCGACTGATCCCGGTCCGTCGATGCTGGAGAACTGCACGGGGTCCATAGCCATGTACTCGAGCAGATCCAAACCGCCGACATTGACGCCTTCGGCCGTCATGGCAACCGAGCTGTCGCCCATGTTCTGGAAAAACGCTGGCCCCGTGGGCAGGTACCACATCTCGTTGCCGGGATTATTCCACTCATCAAAGAGATGCATGTCCACACCTGGTAACGCCGCGGCACCATTGTGATCAACATGGGCCGCCGGAGTGGAGGGCCCCATCGACGACGCACCCAGGTAATGAAAGTTGCCCATGGACAAGTCGAAAGGCGTGGCCGAAATGTTATTGTTGTTGCTGCCTTCGGCTTGTGGGGACGATGGGCGATCTACGGCAAGTCAGATATATGTGAGCCGGATTGGCAGCATGGAGTGATGTGTTTTATACCAAGAGCATATATAGGCAAGAAAAGAAGAAAAAAGAAGAAAAAAAAAAAAACTTACATTGTCCGTTGAGACCGTCGCGCAATTTCTGCGCATGCTTCCCTACCCAATTGGCCGTATCGGCAGCAGCAATACCGCCAGGCCTGTTGCCTTCGGCCAAGGGGCTTTGATCCCTGCCCGCACTTTGCTGCATCGTCGGTGCTTGGATGAAGCGGTTTCGCAAACGACTCGTCAGCGTCTCGAGAAGATCGGCAAAGCGTATCCCCAGATGCACATCGTCCACGACGCAATTGCGCAGGGCCTCGACACAGGCATCCATCAGGTCGATGCTCATCTTGACGTCCGATCGTGGTGCGCCCAGAGCAAACGTCTTGAGCAAGAACATGGCACCGCTGATGATGCGGAAGTAGGTCCGGACGGGCGCGTGCTTCAGGTAGCCGCCCGGGAGGAGGCCGTCCACAACGGTGCGGAGCAAGTTTCGGCATCCATCGACAACTTCTCGAACATATTCTTGATCGTGGACGGTGAAGCCGCCCAGCTGACCGAGCGGTAGCTTGCCGTAGTTGATCAAGGTTTGCGGAGACAAATGTGTTGTACCGTGGGTGGCCTGCCCGTTTCCACCATTGTTGCTGCTGCTGTTGTTATTGGTCTCGTGGTTGCTGTTGTTTCCGTTGGCCGAGTGTCCGGCATTGCTAGTGCAACGCTCGACGACGGCTTGGAGTGAGAGCGAGTTGACGTAGATGCGAACGTACTCATACTCAATGGTTAGAATGTGTCTGATGAACTGGGGAAGGCGGAACAGCTCGAATTCCCGGTACCAATCCTTGAGCAGAGGGCTATACTCTCGTAGCAGTTCGACATATTTGCCTGACTGGATGATTTCGGTGGTGTATTTTCGAGATTTGAATAGCTTCTCGTTGCCGATATGCATGGCGTTGCTGATTCCGGCCCAGCAATGTATGATCTGATCATCGAGTTCCAAGTCGGGCACGTAGTTGAAGCCAATTCCCATGGATGCCGTCGTGCTCGGGGTGTTCCCCCCTTCGGTAGTCACCACGGGACGACGGCGTGTCACAGCAGGGTCTGCTTTTCGGAGATGCTCGGGCGTCATGCTTGTCCAGCCGAGTCGACCTGCCAGCTGAGATGTGTAGATGAGCAGCAGCCTCTTGATGCGGTTGGCCCGTGTTCTGTAGGATTCGTTCAGGTACTCTGGACGCGTGATGGTATCGTCCCTGAGCATCTCGTCAATGTCGTCAAACACGCCCAGTTCATAGGCGAGACCCATGGCGGTGCTCAGAAGCATCCAACACATGCGATCGCTCCTCCAAGCCGGCTCCAGCCAGCTCTCAATTCTCTTGCCACCAAAACCGGCGCCGACATTCCGGCTCGAATCGTCCGAAGACGTCGTGGGCCCGCTGTTATAGTCAGGAAGCATGAGCTCGTCAATCGCTTCTTGCGGAGGAAAGTGAAGGGCGCGCGGGTGCCATTCCGTGAGAATCAAAAGGGATTCAATGGTGCCCAGTGTGCGGAGACTCCCCTTTCTCATGCCTCGCCATGGTGCGGTGCTGCTTGTGTCAGCCTCATCTTCTGCTATCATGGATGAAGACCCAGGGCCGCCTGAGCCACAGAACCCGCCGCCAAAGGCCTCTTGGCCCCAGAGACAACGCTCAATCATGCCTCGAAGATAGGTCCACAGCTGTTCGGGAATCGCGTGCGAGCGACAATGACCGCCCGTCCCGGGCATTTGCCGATACCTCGATGAGATGGTGAGAAGAGTGACAGTGAGAATGGGCTCTTCCGTCAACAGAGTCAGATGAGATGCAGGATCACTAAAAGTGGGTGGTGATATGGGTGTCATTGGTGACAGAAACTTGTAGTAGCTAACAAACGGAGTTGTCAGTACGCGAGTTAAACAAAGCATTTGAACGGAAAAAGAGGAAGAAGAGGAGGAGGAGGAGAGAAAAAGAAAAAAAAAGGGGTGGGTATGGAAAAAAAGAAAAAACCTACTAGTCAATATATTCTATGGCCTCCTGCGCCGTAAACCAGCCTGCACGGACGAACCGAAATCTAGACCACGCGCGCAGCGCCTGCGCGTAGCCAGGTTGATCTCGCATAGCCGACTGCTGTGCGAGTCCAGACTCGACAGTATGGTGTGGAACTGGCCGGGGCGAATTGTCGAGAAAATGGCGCTGCGCTCCTTCTTGTTCTTGTTCTTGTTGTTGTTGCTGCTGGTGGTGATGTTGCTGGTGTTGCAGGTGTTGCAGTCGTCGCTGGTGTTGTTGTTGCTGATGGTGCTGTTGCTGATGTCGTTGTTGGTGTTGTCGCTGCTGATCCAGATGTTGCTGCTGCTGGTTCTGTTGCTGTTCAAAATCTAGCCTATTCGACATGGACCTCGGTCTGGAAAAAGACGTGACGGTGACGGCCTCTTGTGGCGTAAGCTGATGAGCGGCAACAGCGGTGGTTGCCGAGGCAATGCTTTCTTCACGCACATGAGTGTTGGCGGTGGGACTGATAAAGTCAGAACTGATGTTTGTCTGGCCAGACGACTCAACGGCAGACCTGTCGGTTGCCGCCTTGTAGAGCAAGTCGAGAGCGTCGTGGGGGTTGTAGACGGCACGGCGCATCGCCGTCTGAGCCTCGATGTTTTCCAGCTTGGCATCGCCGTCGCCGTCAAACTCGGAGTCTCGCCGGGACCTCGACCTAGCATTGGGACGACGTAGGGGCTGGCTGCGGCCGTGGGAGCCTCCCGGCGTCAGCGGAGCATCGCTGCAGAAGCGGGGATCGACTTGTGGCGGAGGCGGGCTCGTGTCGGCATGGAGTCTCTTGCGGCCGTTTCGAACAACGTATTCGTCGGCATCGCTGCCTTCTGCGTCGTCCGTCTTGCGCTTGCGACGAGTGGCCGAGAAGAAGCATTCTTTGCTCTCGCGACGACAGCGCACGCAGGGAGGATCGTGGGGGTTGTCGACGCTGCCGAGGTCGCAGCGTACCTTGCGACGACGGCAGGGAATGCAGGCTTGGTAGACGCGCTTGTGTTGGCCGGCGGACAGTTGCGCGTGCGAATGTGAGCGCGATTGCGACCGAGATTGGTTTTGCTGTTGGAACTGTCCCAGTTCCTGTCCCTGTCCCAGTTCCTGCTCCTGCTCCTGTTGCTGTTGCTGTTGCTGTTGCTGTCCCAGTCCCAGTCCGTGTGCCTGCCCTAGTTCCTGGTCTTCGTCTTGTTCTTGTCGCTGGTGAGCGGGCGTGGTGGCCGAGGACGAGGCGGGTGGGTGAGAGTGCTTGCCGCCGGCTGACGCTGCCGATACGCTGGGGCTGGAAGCAGAGGTGCCAGCAGCGTACTGACGTTGGGCCATGTCAGTCAACTCAATGCAAGACAAGGCACAAGGCGGCAGCGAGGCGGCAGCAAGCCTGGCAGCGTGAGGTTCAACTGGCAGGACGGGTGTTGGAGAACGAGGTTCGGTTGGCCGCGGGTGTTTTTGGCTGGTTTGTGAGCAGCACCCTGCCGCCGCCGAAGGAGGGGTCCGTCAAAAACTTGGAAGTTCCGACCCCAGTCAGGGCGGGTAAAGTGGCTGGTTCCACGTGAGCTGCTTGCCTCAAGGGAGGGAAGGACAATGCCGAGGACTCAACAAAAGCAACAAGAGGAATGGCCAAGATGCAGGTGGAAAGGATGAGCTGTGAAAAATCAGGAGAAAAAAAAAAAGCAACAACATAATGGGCCAGTATGTTACAGCTGCGCACTTCAATTGCCAGCCGTCAAAGCCACTGCCAACTGCCAAATGACTGCCCGACTGCTCTTGCTCCCGCAGATTCATCTCCCGCTGCCCAATCATAGTGGGCAATCACAGACCATGATGGAGTCAACATACAGATACCTACACGCCCATTGTGTTATGCCACATGTTGTCCACCCCCCCTTTGAATTATTAGACAATGGCAAGCCCCGCCCTAGCAGCTTCACACGTGACTAGATATGCTGTTGCTTGTTGGTGGAAGCACTTTATCCCCAGATACTAGACCTCCCATTTCCGAGGGAATTGTCATTGGCAACCCCGTCAAGTTTGTGAATCATACAACGGTTGTAATGCCTACTGCTTCACCCCAAAGAGCCATCGTCTTGTCCGGGAAACACCACACGCCGTTGGACGCAGAGGCGTGTCATCCTCGGCACGAAATACCTTGGTTTGTCCTTGACGAGGGCAAATATGCTACCTATGGCACATTTTTGATAAACACAAATGTAACGTGTTCTATAGGTAAACAGGATCCTAACACAGCACGTTATGTACAGATACAGACATGACACATTCTCTGTGCGAGAGAATGTCCTACACATAGCACATCTATTTGCAAACATGGATGCAATGCATTTTCTACATAACAAGACCTCCCAAGCACAAAAGCATTATCTGCAAGCACAAACACAGCGCATCCTCGACTAACAAGACTAGAAGCAATATATATATATATATATATATATTATAAATACAAAACACGACACATTCTCACCCAATAAGACCAAAGCAATACATACATGACAGACAAACACAACACACCCTCCACCAGCAATGCTAAACCAACACATATGCCACCAATATAAAACACAACACGTCCTTGGCTAATAAGACTAGAGCATGTACAAAACACACATTACGCGCCAGTTACAGCACCCAAGTTACCCCCAGCGGCGTACGCGATGCCTCACAAGGTCATGAGATGAAGAATACACAAATATAGTTGAGAAATAAAGTTACAGTAAAGAACACATAAGTTATGGCTAAGAATATAAAAGTATGGTTAAGAACAAAAGTACAGTGAAGAACACAAGTACAGTGAAGACCACACAAAGCCATATCACAGATGCCTCACAACCCCATGAGACAACACACAAACCATAGGTCCTCACACGCCTCCAAGCTCCAACATGTCCTTCTCTGCCTTCCATGCGGGAACCCGAGTCCCCAATCTTACCTACCTAGGTAGTAGTAGATAGGGACCGTTGCCGCGGGCGTAACAAACAGAACCCGATCTCTCGTGAAGGCACGTCCAACGCACCCTCTTCTAGCAGGAAGTAGTCTACACGGGACAGTGAACACATAACATCCAGATGAATAACAGTCAACGTGTCTCCCGTGGTGAGCACTTTTCTGCGCCCACGCCCACGCCCACGCCCGCGGCCAGACCTCTGATATGACACTCTTTAATTTTTGTTTCATTTTTCTTTTGGGGAGGACGACGTTCTGAACCAAAAAAAAAAAAATAACAAAAAGAAAATCTATTACCAACAACTATCAATTCCACCATCTCCATTCCATCCCCGGGACTCGCAACATCAGAAAAGGAAGGTGTGAACAAGAAAAACAGAATCGACTGAAAGCATCTTTTCGCGTTGCCTTCCTACTCCGTAAACGAGTACTTTCTTGCCCTCCCTCAGTTATCGTGTTCCACTTTCTCTTCGATTCAATAAAAGGCGCTTTTCCTTTTCTCTCCCCCCCTTTTTTTTTCTCCTGTCCGACCATAACAGCCGAGGACCCTATTCAGATGACTGCTCTCTCAAAAGCGGGAGCTATGCGCGACATGCCGCCATGTCGGCCGTCCACATTCCCACATTCCCACATTCCCATGCCTCTCAACTCTAGATGAAAGTGATTGACAGCGAGCAAGGAAACAAAAACGGTTACATAAAATGGCGTCAGCCACTTCAGTTTACCAGTCCCTTCTTTGACTGAGGGGGGGGTCAGCAACGTCACAACGTGATTGTAGGTGCTGGGCGCGTTTTAAAGAGTATTCCACCTACAAGGTGCTCCCATAGTTTAGACGTCAACGTGTCTGGCATCGTATATAGATCGATCGAAAACTCGCCCGCTTCAGTGAGATTGTCCACTATTAGCTCGCACACACAGACACACACAGATATATCAACAAACTGGTGCCAAGAGAAAATGATTCGTCCGAGCATCAGGGGCAGCTGCTCACCTTCCACATCGCTTCGTATGTATGTATCCGGACCCTTGTTCTCATTGATGAGTTGAATGACGCGCAGCAGGTCTTCCTCCTCCAACTTCTCCAACGCTTCGGCAATCTTCTCGTAATCGTATTTTTGCGCGCTCTTTTTGCTGACGACACCCTTCTTCCTCTTATGGTCCTCGTCGATGGGCAACGGGCCCGTCTCTCGCAGGCGCTCCTGCAGAGCTTGCGATGGGTTTTTAAAGATGACGGTATGTGTGACTTCGTACTTTTCCTCGGCGAAATTCAGATCATGAATGATGGGCGCGAGTTTCGTCTTTTCCGTGGTGTAGCAATCGATACTGATTTCGAATTCGCCCCAGCCCTCGTTGGAGCACAAGAATGGAGGCTTCGAGAAAGCTAGAGAAAGGGTGTGAGTTTTTATTGTCACGTTTTTTTGTTCTCTTCTTTTCTTCTTTTCCTCTTTTCCTTCTTTCCTTCTTTCTTTCCTGTCGGCTTTCTTCACGTCCTTCTTTTTCTCTTCGAATTCTTTTGAAATAGTGCCCCAAAAAACAAAAGGAAGCCTTACTTTGAGTAGGAGTCTCAAACGTGGGATGTAGGATATAGACGACCTTGGTAAACACATCGGCGGGTCGCTCGTTGCCGTCTTCATCCAACAGATGCAGCCGCAAGCTCCATTCTCGCATGGGGAAGTCCGCTACCGGGGATGGCTTGTCACTATATTTTTCGGCGTTAACTTTACACGACTCGACAAATACGCGCGAATTGAATTGCTGGTCTTGCTTGAGGGGGGAAAGCCCAAGAAAAGGGAAGCCCGGGAAAGAAGAACAAGTGCTCGAGGGGGGTATTTGCTCCGCCAAAAGCATCGTGCCGAATCGTCGTGATGAGTTTGTAATAAGGAAAAGACGACGACGACGGGCGGCGAGGACCAGCATATTTATGGGAGGGTCGTGCAATGTTTGTGCGAAAACGGGCTTACATGACATGTTGCTCGGTGACGACCTTGACTTTTCTCTGCAATTCATTAGCATTCTTTCGTGTCCTAGCTGGCATCGTGGAGCCTCAGATGTTTGCGCGTCCCGGAATCTTGTGATGAGGCAGACAGAATTCCGAAAGAAAGCATGTGGAAGAATTGGTCAATGTAGGAGAAAAAAAAGTATGCGGAGGAAGAGGAGAATCGGATTCAAGTCTCCTGCAGTACCCAGCGTGTTGAAGGATGACTTTGTGACACTCGTCATGCAGCGAAAAGTCAACCACAACACAAGAGCGAATGATGACAAAGAAGCCAAAGCAAGAAGACAGACAAAAAAAAAAAAAAAAAAAAAAAGAAGAGAGAAGGAAAGAAAGAAAGAAAAGAAAAAAAGGCCAAAGGGAGCGTACAAGGACAGGGAC
>AFRA01000113.1:0-52832 GCA_000223055.1 Claviceps fusiformis PRL 1980
TTTCAGGCTCGGAAGGGGGGGGGGGGGGGGTTGTGTGTTGGTTGAATCACTCCATCAAGGGAAACACTACTTGTTCATCGCCCACGCCACACACAATCCACTCGGTGGCAACAAATGGAAATACCAAGGGCCAAGTCCCCCAATTTGAGTACCCGATACTTGCTCCTCATGACTTGTGGGATGGGCGGGTAAGCTTTTCCGTCTGAACTTTCCATGTCCTGGACTTCATAACCTGCACCCAAACCTCCCTTTTGATAAAACCCATGTCCATAGTTTGAAATATCTAATTGGGAAGCATGAAATAGTTTACAAGTCATCTGGTCGGTAGTATTAGCTAATGGTACTGTGAGTATGGACCAGACGAATAGAGGAATCGTCTTGTCTTTTTTTTTTTCATAGTTGGTTTTATTCCCCCTCATGTCTTTTGTCACCCCAGCATCATCTCTGACCAGTCCATCACTGCCACCATCAGACTCACATCATATCACTTGGCGCATCAAAAGCCTGGACACCTCTCATATGGCTCATCGCGCCTCTGTGCGGCATTTTCGTACAGCCGCTCGTGGGTATTCTGAGCGACCGAGTAGAAACCGGTTTCGGCAGACGTCGGCCGCTTATAGCGTTGGGGACGATGGGGGCAGTCCTATCGATGAACTTGTTTGCTTGGGCCGCAGACATCGCGGCTGTCTTGTGGAGGCCTTCACAGTCAGAAACCCATGACAAACAAGACGCTGTCTCTATTGTTGTGGCCACTGTCGGATTTCTCGCCCTTCAAGTCTCTCTACAGCCAGTGCAGATGAGTTTCCGAGCGCTGGTTGTGGACAAGGTCGACGCCGACCAGCAGATACATGCCAATACGTGGACTAGCTGTTGGATCGGGTTGGGAAACATAATTGGACACTTGGCAGGTTCTCTGGAGCTCGATACGTTTCAAAGCATCAATCGATTTCAGATCCTGACAGCCATCGCCTGCGTATGCCTATTGTCCACCACCATTCTCTGCTGCGCCGCCGTTCAAGAGACCACATGCACTCTTCAAAGCCCACGGGCCGGAGCCCCAAGGGCCAGAGAGACAAGTCTCTGTGGCTGTCTGCGTCAAACACTGGCTACCACAGATGAGAGGATAAAATCCATCTTCCGCATTCAATTCCTGACGTGGATGGCATGGTTTCCGCTGATATTTTACGGCTCGACGTACGTCCCGAGTCCTGGGATCGAATCATTATCATAGTACCATACTGACTGCTCGCGTAGACTCATCGGTGAAAGATGTATGCCAAAACAGTCTCGTCATTCTGAGAGATGGAATAGAAGTGAACAGGGAAGAGGGAAAGAGGGAAAGGGGGAAAAGAAGCTAACATGCATGCCCTTGTACTAGATGCGGCCAAGTTTACGAGTTCGACCTTCCCCAGGCACACCCATGCAGACCTGGATTCTGCTCAAAGCTCAGTAAGCACGCATATGGATACGACGAAATACCGGATGGGGTCTCGGCTTGGTTCGGCGGCCTATCTTGTATTCTCGATGGCGGCTCTCTTGACCAACTCACTGCTCCCGTGGCTCATCGGCTCGAGACTTGTGAATACTCGTGGACTGACGGCCACCTGCAGGATTCCTTGGGCCGTTTGCCAAGCCCTCTTCGCACTCTGCATGTGTTTGCAAGTCGTGGTCAAATCCTGGATCGTCTCGGCAACGCTGATCGCATGCACCGGCATATCATGGGCAATGGTCCAGGGGCTCCCTTTAGCTGCGATTGGAGAAGTATTGGCCACCGATATGACCAAAAGTCAACATAAAGCGCAGATGGGCGCGATTCTGGGTCTTCACAACGTCGCCATCTCGCTGCCGCAAATCTTGTCCGCCATGGTCGGAAGTGGACTTCTTTTCGTTGCAGAGGCTGTTGAGAGTGAAAATGGAACAGCATGGATCTTGGGCATGAGTGCATTGCCAGCCATGGCTGCGACATATTTCACGGCCGTGGACGGTTTTGCTTGAGGATTGGACGATTTGGTGAAAGAGAGAAACCCGGGCGGCTGATTCTCCGTGGCAAACAAATAGATGATTGAGTAACGACTCAAATGAAAATGAAGATTAGAGTAATTCAGCTTACCCTCCACTCACTGCAGCATTGAGCGTCTGGATTCTCAAGAGCCCATGCCTCTATGACGCAGTCCATTCTACTTCATTCTACGAATATGATCTCACACCCTCTTACGTTCCAAGAAAATAAAGTAAAAAAGTCAATAAAAAACAACCACTCTACACATTGCCAGAGAACAAGCAGGAACGTGCCACCGTCCAGGCATGTCTTGGTCTATCAGGTAGCCAAGAGGCATGTGTATAGGAATACAGGCGAGGAGGCTAAATAGTCGTAGCCGCCGCTAAAGAGACTTCTTTGCAAGATATACCATGGGTACAAAGCGTCCATGTATAACGATCGCCATGACAGTTGCGCGTCACAAACCATCCAACTCTGTCTCGCCACCAGTCTTTCTTATTTCATGAACAATCGGTGCTGCGCGGTCCTTTGCCCACTGTAAGACAGACTCTGGATCTGCACATTGATGCTATTTAAAGGTCTGGTGTGAGCGAAGATTGAACAAAGAGAAGGCCGACATGAATAAATAAATAAAACACAGAAGGAAAAGAACAGGTAAAAAAAGAAAAGAAAAGAGAAAAAGAAACGAACCATTGTGTGAAAGTCTGGCGTGGGAACCGAGATACCACGAACCCAGTGAAACGTTATTAGACCGGTATCTCCATTGCACATCAATGCCTGCCGAATCATGTCGATACAGTGATCTAGAAGATAACACATCCATCTCTGCGCATCAGTTTCCAGCACCTCCCAGTAGAAAAGGTCAGGCAACGCACCTGTATGTTCTCGACGATGTGCATTGGGCATTGTCCACAGCGGGTCAATAGACTGGTAACAATCTGCAAATGTCCATTTTCGGAGCAGGTTCTGCTCGCTCCGTCAGAGAAAGGGGAACACAACCACACATGAGTCTTTCAGAAATCGGGAAAAAGAAAAACATCGTCAGGGTCACCACTCTTCCATGGTTCCAGGCTTACCAGGCAATGTAGCTGATGAAACATTTCGATTGTCGCCATGTATCCGCCCCCGTTCTCGCCGTCCAGCTTCACGGCGGTATCTAGTCTTGCATTGTTCCCGGATCTGTGCACCTCGTGTCGGGAAACATTTAGAACTACGGCGGTCTCGATCATCCAAGCTTCACCATGTTAGAAAACTCTGGACGAGCACTGAAGAATTCTGATAGAGGGGTTTGTTGTTGTTGTTGTAGACTCTTGTCAAGTCACTCACGATTCGTTGTGAACCTATCCCAAGCCTCGTCAAGTTGGCGGCTGGGCGGACCGCGGTACTTGTTGTACCTTGAGGGGAACAACGAGCCGTCGAACCGAGTCAGTTGCGAGGCAATGTCTCTCAAGTCATCATCTGATTCTCGTAAGCCATTTTGTCTGAAGGAGAAAAAAAGGAAAGCAAAACCATACTCCATAACAATCCCGAACCCTGCCGGTTGGCAAGGCATGGCCTGTCACCACTTGCTTGCCTGTGGCCGAGTGACCATCCTAGAATCACCAAGACACTTGCACAGGATAGACAAAGAATGATGCAGGGTATGAGTGACCACATTGTTTGATTATGCGGCCTTTGAAACCTCAATTCATGCTGCGCCATTTCTTCTTCCAAGAGTGGTTCCTTGCTCTCGACAGTGCTTGCGTCCATTTTTCTCCCTGCAAGAGAGAGACAAAAAGAAAGAAAAGAGAAGAAAAAAAAGACTGAGTCCAGGTCTTGCTTTGCTGGAACCTGCCAGAGTCAGCAATTTGCAAACATTGGTTGCGGGATAGCCCTGTCCTTCTGTCGTCCTTCCGACATTCACACAGGCAGATCTCACAACCATGCTTCTTGGGTTGTCGTCCTTCGTCATGCTGTCATGTCATCCATGCATGGCCCACTTCTCTCTTCTCTCCTGATACCTTATAAGGACCATGTCAGCATGCATGATTAGCCTTCGTCCGGAACCACGGATAAAGACGCCGGGGCGGACGGAGAATGAATCGAGACTGCCGCGCAGTCGTGTTGTCGGCTATCCTTTCCACAAGATCTCAGGACCAACATCAACATCATCCAGGTCTTGATGAGGTCAAAAGGCAGAAGGGCGTATGTACACACAGCCTATGCTACCTAGATATCTACCTCATAGGGCGGGTAAGCCCGAATATATAGGAATAATCAAGCTTAGTTTTGTAAAAGACTCGTTACCTTCTATTCCTCTTGGATGCGTCCCACCTCGTCGTCTTCGAATACCCAAATCATCATCATACCAGAAGGCAAAACGCTTTGATCTCTCTCTCTCTCTCTCTCTCTCTCGCTCTCTCTCTCTCTCTCTCTTCCGCCCTTGTTCTCAGCAGCTATTAAAACCAACAAACAAAATGGCATGTGTTCCCACTTTCGTTTCAGTGCGCCCATTATCGAACTCCTCCAAAAGTGAATTGGTACAGTGTATAGCATGACGCATGCCGACTCCTCGAGCAGTCTGTGGGACGACGCCACCATTGACGCGCTCCAGGTGGCGCATCCAAAAGATACAATGACCCAAGTGCTCTTCCTGGGTGGAATACGTCTTGACAGAGATGCGCTCCGCGAGACTGCTCATATTGGCGATGCGTTGGCGCCCATTCGGGTCCGCGAAGAACGGCCAGGCCCCGAATTGTCGTCCGTCGTCCTCCAGCCAGGTCCGGAACTCGCTTGCCGTATCGCGATCGAAGCATCTGGCTGGCGTCCAGCTGTAGCTCAGGATATCAAACTCACACCCGGTCGCGCGGGCTTCTGCTGTCGTGTTACCGCATGCTAATGCTAAGCCTTTGGTCGTCTCTGTGATCGGCTTGCCATGACCTGCTGACGGGACCATCAAAGCAACCATGGCCATGACCAAGACAAGCGTGGAGGAAAGTCCGCACCAGATAATGATAATCATGCCCGTTCTCCAGCGTAGTTTGAGGATGTGTTGATTCTCCGCATTGTCTTGGCCGATGGGGTCTAGTGACTTCCACGACGGAGAGCACCCTGTCGTATCATCGGGCGAAAGAAGAACGTACTTCATGATAAACGTTTGAATGACTTCATTGAGATATGGTGTATTTTTTTTTATTTTTTTTATTTTTATTTTTTGTCTGTGTTTTTTTTATTCCTGTGGAAAGGGGACAGGTTGCTGTTTCGAATAACGTGTGGTAAGTGTCCCTGTATCGTCTAATACAATTCTCGATGGCTTCACGCGGGAAACGACTTGGCATGACCAACCAGCAGGTCGGCTTGTCAGCATGCGTCAAATGCGTCAAATGCGTCAAATGCGTCAAATGCGGTCATCAAACGATCCACCCGCGGCAAGGGTCTGGAATCTGGATGTGTTTACATCCAAAAGGCAGATACTGCAGTCCGCGGGCTCCGAAGTAGGCAAAGAGGAACCCGCCATGTGCAACTTGTCAACAGTAAGCTAGTTATACCTATAGCAAATAAAAAGAATATAAGAAAAGCCTATAAATATTATTAAAATAGCTATTTTAAGTTATTTTAATTTAATTATTATTAATTAGCCTAACTTTTATAAATCACTTCAGATCATTTCCTCTCGCACTGGGATGAAATCTTGCCAATCATTAGGGCCAATGTCTGAAAGGTCTTTTTTTGTTCAGCTCGCTCAATCTGCCGTCTTCACTTTGTGTTTCGCAAGCTGCATATCGTTCAGTGCTTCGGGATCTGCTCTTCGCCCTTGTTCGAGAGCATCAACCACGACTCAAATTGACTCGAGCTAATAAAAACACGGAGCATCACCGTCGCGGTCAAATACTTCATGGACAAGGGTCCTCCGGAGCCGGACAAGGTCGACTCCTCAGCCACACCAGCCCCTGATGCGCCACACATGTGCATTCCGTCGACGTCACTTGTCGCGCCGCCGCCGCCCCGCCATTGGTCCGAGTCCCGTCCCGTCCCATCATGACCACCACCGCCGCCATCACCACCATCACCACCATCACCATCCCATCCCATCTTCGTCCAAACAAGCAACACGGCATCACCCCTCCTGCCATCTACGCACAAATCCGCCTCGACCGCTCCAAATCCCATATCCGCTTGCACTGCATATAGAGGACGTTACCCCGCCATCAATCCATGCGCTGCACCCGCGCCCGCGCCATTTTCCAATCCTCCAAAATGGCTCTGTACAATCCGCCTCCCCTGTCTGCCAAGCTCATCTGTAAGTAGTGTTGGGTCTTTGTCATTCTCCTTTCTTCGAGGTTCATGTACCCAGCTTTGATTTTATTTTTCATTTTTTATTTCTTCTTTTTCTTCCTGTTTCTTTCTTTCTTTCTTTCTTCTTTTTCTCTTTTTTTTTTAAACAAAAAGAAGAAAAACAAAAACAAAAAGAAGAAAAAACCCCCCAAAAAAAAAACCTTCAAGTTATCTGACATTATGACCAATGCGCCTGCAAAACCCGTACCAATGACCTTCAAAGTCGCCCCAGCAGGATCCTCACCCCACGGCCAAGCCGAGCAATTCACCAAAGACACCCTCTCCAAATCGCAGCTCTCGCCCTCCCCCACCCTCCAGTTCAACAAGTGGTTCGCCGAAGCGCAGGCTTCGCACGCCCCGCAGCCCGAGACCTGCACCCTCTCCACGGCCGAGCTGCCCTCGGGTCGTGTCTCCTCCCGCGTCGTCTACCTCAAGGAGCTGGACAGCAAGGGCGGCTACGTCATCTACTCCAACTTTGGGACCTCGCGCAAGGCGGCCGACCTGGCGACGAATCCGCACGCGGCGCTCGTCTTCCACTGGGCGTCCCTGCAGAGACAGGTGCGCGTGGAGGGCGTGGCGGCGCGGTATTCGGCCGAGGAGAGCCAGGTGTATTTTGATACGAGGGTGCGGGGGAGCAGGATTGGGGCCTGGGCGAGCAGGCAGAGTCAGGTGCTGGAGCCGAGAGACCATGGTGATGGGCATGGGGATGGGGATGACGGGAGGGCCCAGTTGGAGCAGTGGGTGGCGGAGGTGGAAAAGAGATTCGAGGGGCAGGACAAGATTCCCGTGCCCGACTTCTGGGGAGGTCTGAGGATCGTGCCGACCAGGGTGGAGTTTTGGCAGGGTCGAGAGAGCCGACTGCATGATCGATTTGTTTATGAGCGCGAGGAGGGCCGGGACGGGAAAGACGATGAGTGGAAGGTACAGAGGTTGAGTCCATAGACACACATACAGGTGGGAATCATGTTGATGGGCACGTATAAAATCTTCCTAGAACAGAAAAGAAAAAGAAGAAGAATTAGAATTTATATCCGACTCGCTCTGTAACTGCAAAGGAATGTGCATGAGATCGTCAAGATAGATTGGGGTATTTATCCAGCAATGTCTAAGAAATGAGCTGCAACACAATCAAGCAACAGCCTTATGCAACTCATCAGTGCCATCACTCGCTCAACTGATCAAGTCGGTGAATGATTCCCCCCCCCCCCCCCTTCTTTCTTGCATCCGCACCATGCCCGAGTCGTTCCATGTAGACGCGAGTTCAAGAAAGAAAAGAGAGTAAGTCCATAGCCACCGTCTCCATCTGTGGTAAAAAGTACAACGCAAAAAGAGGCATGGTTCCAATTGAAACCGCCTCAATGGGTGTGTGTATGAAATCCAGGGACCAATTGAGCACATGAAAACGAAGAACATTCGGGAAAAAAAAATTCCAGTCGTCGGCAGCAGCCGTGGTCCGGGTAGACCAAAAGCACGAAGGAGTCTGGTTCCCATCGTGCTGACGATGGCGAATGTGACAAAAACAAAACAGGTACCATGTCGCTCATGGTGTAACGCGCAAATATGACCAGCCATAGTCCAATCAAAAATATGACGGGCCAATCGCTTCCGCCCGCGGAGTGACGGTTCTCGGAGATTCAGCACATGGGGATTCTGACGGACTCAATGAGAGCCCTGATCCTATAGACATTGTGGAAGTGGCCATCGTCTTGGATCTGCTATGGCCCATGACGAAGTTGCTCTCGTAGTCGTTGCTCGCAACGCTCTCGGGCGGCGTGAGTTCACGCATGTCGCAGTCAAACTCTCGTCCCGCTAATTGCATGTCGACCATGGCGTCGGCGAGGTAGTCTTGGTCGCACAATGGCATGATACGGTAGTCTAGGCTTTCCATGATGCATTTTTCGGTAACGTTGAGCTGATTGTGCGACCATTTGCCTCGGCCCCACGCGTCACAGTACTGGTGCGTCTGTTGCGGCGCGTCCACGGTGAATTTGGCGGCAATGACGAGGGCAGCAAGGACAATGATCTCGGGGGGCACAGAGTCAATATAAAGCATCTGGTGGTGCTGCTGGTGGTGTTGATAAAGCAGTGGCGCAGAAGGGAGACTATGTCGTTTAAGGTGAGAAGAACAAGGTTCGGGTGCACCAGGATATGGTGGACACGAAAGTCTCCATGCCCGGGCAAACTTCTTATCCAAGCTATCAAGGATGCATACTGCGAGAGCGACTGTCTCGATTGGCAGGTCGGCTCGGGTCAGCAGAGCTTGTACATCAGGTACGGATGCTGGAGTCAGCGAAGCTGAGGTAGGGATCAGATTGACAAGATGAATGGCAGGTCCTGTAGACGGGCATGATTAGATTCTCTGGACGTAATGCATGCATGATGATGATACCTGGCAAGGTACCAAAGGTAGGTAGAAGGGGGAAGGGGGGGTTATAAAGCATGTGCAGACTCGGGAGTCGGGACGCTGTACGACGAACCTCTAAACTTGCGTGCAACGGACTCGCCCGCCGTCGGACTATCCGAGGCGTATGTGCTTGGAGATTTGTTCTCCTTGTATGTGGGCGGCGGCGTGGGCAAGTTGGAGAGTGGACGATAGGTGAAATAGGCGTTTGAGTCCGGGCAGTCCGTGGCGGCATGTTGGTTGGCAAGAGGCCTCTTGTTGGCGTGGTCCGCCATCCCAGGCGTTTTGGTTTCTTGAGCCATGGTGAACAATTGTTTTTTGGTTGATAACTTGATTCAAGACCTGTGTGCCCCTTCAATACATCCAAGTCTCGGTGCAACAAGCCGTCGGGGCTCTCTCATATTCCAGCGAGGAGAAACTCGAGATACAAAGGCCTGCTATGGTCTGATGTTGTCAGTTGTCGGATCCGCCTCCCCCTCTCCAGCCGCGCGTTGAGCTGGTCTGCGCTGTGGTGAGGTGAGGTGAGGTGAGCTGTGCTTTGCTGCGCTTTCTGCGCTTTGCTGTGCTGTGGGCTGAGCTGGGCTGAAGCTGTGTTGCCCAGTCAAACGCTTCCGGCGGCGGTTTTGGGGCGGCTGAGTAAAGAGCGGAACAGGGATGGATAGGATCACGCGAACGGGACGTCCTCCCTTCACATGCAAACGGGCAAACGGGCAATGTGCAATGTGCAATCTGGCAGGCAGGAACAATAGAGCGAGAGCGTGGAAATGGTGGAAATGGTGGAAACGGTAATGGGCAGGCAGCGACTGGCGAGATGGCTTCCTAATGTACTCAAGTATGATGCAAATGACGGGAGGGCAACCATTGATAAACGAAACTGGCCAGTGGCTTCGGTGCTCACTGTTCACTGCTAGCTGCCGCTGCTCGGCCTTGGCCTTGGCCGGCGTCCATGCTGGACCAGTCACCAGATGGTTGGACGGTTGGACGGTTGGACGGTTGGACGGTTGGACCGCTGGACAGTTGAACCACGCCATGGCATGCACCTGGCATGCACCTGGCATGCACCTGGCATGCACCAAAAACAAGCAACGTCCCTGAGACCTGCGACCCAGCAGAGCCTTGTCAACACGAGCCAGGGTGCGACCTGCGCGCGCCAAGTGGGGACGCCATTGTTCGTGGAGGTCTGTCCTCACTTGTTGTACATGTCGCCCCGTCGCCCCGTCGCCTCATTGCCTCATCGCCTCCCTGGGCTGCTGCGCGGGCGGACGGGGCAGGTGCCAACGAACCAACGCTGCACCAGGCAGGCAGGCAGGCAGGCAGGCGGGCAGGCGGACTGTGGGCCTTACCTTCCCTCCGACTTGTCAAACTCCAACATGGAACCTGTCCCCGTCTCCAGAGGAGCGAGGAACCTCTTTCTTTACCCCTCCCCTTCCCTTTTCTCTCCCTTTCCCCTTTCCTTTCCCCCTTTTGCTTCAACCCTACCGTCCTCGATCCGCCCTGCCACAAGAGACCAACCAATCAAGGGAACCAATGAGGGAACCAATGAAATAACATTGAACGAAAAGCCTGGGGTGCCCGGTTTCCCCAGCAGCAGGATGCCCAAAACACGTGCCATGCTCCTCAACTGCCGGAGCTTCAGCGCATCACGGATCTCCGATTCAGACGATCCAGCCAAACTTTCCTCTCTCCATGTCTCTGTATTCGACCCATGATCTCGTCTATCACGCACGACCAGCTGCACGCGCGCGAGAATATACAAGCCATGTTCAAAACATTGACTACCGTGCCGTGGTGGTGCAATCACCGAGACATGTCCTGCCACCAATCCATGTACCCAGCGCCTGGGTACCTACGTAGGTCCTAGGTAGGTACCTTGGAGTTGCGCGTTGAATATTGGAGCATTGGCGAATCAAACGCGTGGCCGGGAATAACGCAGATGCTGGCTGAGTCAGGGCTGAAATGCAGTGCTCGGCATCGCCTTTCTGTCCGACAGCATCGAACGAACTGCCCAACTGCCAAGTACCCGACTGCATGGCCATCTGATTCATCGATTGAAAATATCAGGTGATGCTTGTCATCTATTGGTTTTGAAGTGAAGCGGTCTCAACGACCCACATCAAGCAAGGGCCACCTCACCACAAGCCACAAAGCCATGCGCAGTCCAGAACTCCTTTTTATTTTTTTGCTTTTTCTTTTTTTTGCTTTCTCCTTATTGTGCATGTTTTAGTTTCCTTTCTTTTTCTTGACTCTTGGCCATGCTTTTTCTATCCCTGCGCCAGCTCGCACAGCATTTCGTCATTCCTCTGGCACGCTCCCCCACGCTCTCCCACGCGCCCATTCCTCTAATCTCGTATCAGACTTGGTCTCTGAGCACAGCCGCCCGACGGTATGCATGTGGAGGGGGAGATGTGGAGACGCCTTCACTCGGATGGCGCAAAACAAAAAAAAACCGCCTGGCGGCAAACAATGTCACCTCTGTGGTGCTCTTCTGTGATGTTTCTTCGTTCTTTTTTTTTTTTCTTTTTTTTGTTGCATTGTTTTCCCTCGTCTTCAGCAAAGCCCGCGCGCTGCACGCTCTGTCCATCCGCAAGAATGTATGAGGCTATGAGTCGATTTCTCCTCCCGCCTCGGTATCATGTACATTGCGCAGCTGCATGAAACAGAAATGTGAGTCGTTTTGCAACTCGCATGATGATGATGCTCTCCATGTGAAACCCCCTTCGGATTCTCCACCATCTCATCGTTGGACTAAATTTGGCGCATGCATGCACTCCCCTGGTTGGTTCCAGCGGGCCGACGGAAGAAAGGAGAAAAGAAAAAAAAAAAAGGCTGCATGGAAAAATGCCACGAAGCCTCGTCCGTTTTCGTCCAAGTATGCATGGCTGTGCTCGCCATCAAAAACAAGACAAGAATAACGTGGATATGAGATGTCTGTTGTACCAGACATGTGTGGAGTAGGGCTGTGCGGAAACGGGATACGAGTATTTTTTTTTTTTTTCCGAGCTTTCCCTTTTTTTTTTTTTTCTTCTTTTTCTCTTTTTCCTTTTTTTCTTTCGTAGGAAGGAAGCCGAGTCGGCCATATTTTCCGTCTCAATAACTAACACCCTTGTTCGACTTTGAATTTATGTACAACATGCGATAGGCATATTTGTCGCCTCAAGTCTCAGATGACGTCACATTCAAACCCTCCGACTTCTTGTGTTTGTCGTCTCTGCACTGGATCCGCCTGCAGCAGTCACACAAACTTGTACCACTTGTTCGGATTGCTTGTGTCTATGTCCAAGTATAGATTATGTGTACATGCAATCGTGGTGATATCCAGAAAAAAAAGAAGAGAGAGAGAGAAAATGAACAATCACAATAACAAATGACCATGATGTCCATGATACCAACAGCTTTTTGGGCGCCGCTCATTCAACTATCCGATGGCCGTGTCCGATTTCAGACATGTTTGTTTTCATGTTATTAGCCAGAATTCACGACGATCCGGCAAGACCAAAAGGCAACCTGCATCTCATGCTTTACCATGGGCAGTCCGCATTTATCCTCAATTGGTCGCGGAGCTAATACGGGTTACCGAAGGCGAAAATCCACGGGACTGGCCTCCCGATGGGGATGCATGCATGAGCACGAGCGTCATGGTGTCATCGTTGGCGATTGACCCGAGTTATTTGGACGAATTCGATTCGATGTACGGCCGCCAACATCTTGAAAGGCAGACCGGACCGTACGGCGACGAATTCCAAGACCTTTTCAACCCTGAACGCCATGCATGTCGTGCACAAGACCAACCTCGGTGTCACACTCGGCTAACCACCAACCACCAACCACCAATGCGCGCATGTCTGGGTCTCATCTGCACGTTGGCGTTACTGCCTGCCTAGTAGCCATATACGTACATGAAGGACGCAGTATGCGCCTGTGTACTGAATATAGACATGGGAACCGCATGTAGGTAGGGTCGGGTTGTTGGCAACACCATGTATCCATGATGCGACGACGTCAACTTGTCAAGGCCCAACTCATCTGGCCAGCAAAGCGCAATCCTGCATCCCCATCTGCAAGCACAACACCGACATGCTCCCTCCCTCGCTCCCGCCCAACGCACCGCGAGGTCTGTCGATCATGATGAGCGATTTTCTTTTCATTCCTTGCAGTGCCCAAAGCGTGCACCTGCCGGGGAGCTGGACCCTGGCCCGATTTTCCTACCCGGCGGTGAGCGTCTGTTCTTTTTTTCCGTCTCAAAAACTTGAGAAATGATTTGCGACTACCCGTGGGCTGTTTTACTTTTTTTTTTTTTTTACTTTTTTTCTTTGTTGAAATGCATGTAAAACTGTCTTGTACATACATAGGATCGCTACATACAAAGGATGCTTGCACAAAAAGTGGCAACGTGCGCTTTGCAGACCGTTCCATGGACAGCTCGCCCCAAAGAACTGACGTCCATAATCGCTGGGTATGAGTACAGTGGACAAAACGCGGGGACAAAATGCGGGGCGGGGGTTGTGATGATGTTGCTTTCCATGGTACCTGCGACACGTCTTGTTTAAATTTTGAAACGTCCGTTTCTTGGCTTGGTTGGACTCATATTGGGCTGATTCCGAATCCCAGCTTAACCTTGGAGCCCAAACCGGGAAACAATGTTCTGCCTGAAAACAGCACTCGGTTGCCGAGTCAAGATTTTGTTTGGGTGTGTTTTTTTTTTCTTGTTTGGTTCCTCCATGTTCCTTCGCGCGACGATCAGCCAATTTGAGATAAAATGAAGCACGTGGTCCCCTTGGTCTTCCCACGCCTCCTCCTTCGCTTTCGCAACCGAAGGAACCCGTTCCACCAGAGTCGTCTTGCCGTGTCATCGTTCTACAGGCTTTCCATTGCGTCCCTCGTCCGTTTTGTGAAAGCCCAGCCACTCCCCTAGCAGGCCACCCGGTTTCGGCACAGGGCACTCCCGCCTCGATCGCCCCGATGCTGGTTCGCCGTGTTCGTCCGCGGTTGGATTGAATTGCACGACCCCATCCTGTGATTCCGGCGTGACATCTCGCCGTCTCCATCTCCTCCGTCTCCCGTTCTCATCGATAATCACCTCCCCATCCGCGTATTTGGTTCGAGGTACCGGACAGGGAAGCAAATGCGGCAGCGCCACGACGAAGAAGCTCGCAATCACCGTCGTTGCGAACAGGGACGACGTCATGCGCGACCTGGGATGTAAATGTGGCGGCATGTTTCCCCCGCTGGACAGCAGGGTCTATGAGGTCGGATGGAGAGACCAGCGAAAAGAAGCGTTCTATAGAGCCAAAGTCAGCGTGATGGCTTTGCGGCGCGCTGGGGGTACTATATTGAAAACAGCAGGTGTGACGTGACAACTCACATGATGAGAAAATCATGTTCCGGCCGCTTGTAGCAGAGCCGGTATAGACCAATGCGCAGGGGAAGGGGGGTTTTGCGAATTTGGCTTCAATGCGCGACAAGACGATGGGAGATTCGCAAGCACAAAAGGACCGCCGCGCAAAGAAAAGGCAATTCAATGCACCCCGAGGCCGGCCATTGGCTGCGGTAGTATTTGTTGTCGAAAGCCGGAGCCGGCAAAACAGAAAATCCCAGGGCCAGGCCAGCACGCACTTATCAGTTGGCCAGTGGCCAGTGGCCAGTGGTCAGTGGTCATTGGTCAGTCGTCAGCGACCCACTCCCCTGTCACTTGGGCGGGTCGCCCACCGTCGACGACCCTCCCTGTCTTGTCTTGTCGCATCAATCCCTCCGGTCTCGTCTCAAAACTCAACATTGAAGGTTGCCAGAATCCACCTCAAACCAAGCCAGGCAAAGCTCACACACGTCGGCGCGACCTCCAACCGCCAACAAAGCTGCCTGCTATCCGCAACGCTCGTCTACATCGCACACTTCATCCTTTTTTTGCCGGCATTCGTATCACCACAAAAGTAGCGTCAGATACCCGTTTACACATCAACGGCACGGTATGGTCACGAGAGGCTTGATCGAATCGTGGCCGCAGTCGACCACGGGCGCTTAAACGTGCGACGGTAGGACATATCAACAATCACCATGAGCGATCTCGATAAGTGGGTTGCGCCCTATTCAAGCCCAATAAGTAAACAAGAAAAGAAGAAAAAAAAAATTCTGAACGACGGAGCTAATCGCGCAAAACCACCAGGGCCATTGCACAGCTTCGTGCGTGCCGGCCGATCCCCGAGTCTCAAGTTCGGGAGCTATGCCATCGGGCGCGCGAGCTTCTCATCGAAGAAGGCAATGTGGTCACAGTGGCTGCGCCCGTTACGGTACGTAACTGCAGAAGAAGGAGCTCTTGATACTGTTGGAGAGACGGTGAGGATGAGGACTGACGACGAATGACGTTGCCAGATATGTGGCGATATCCACGGCCAGTTTCATGACTTGATGGAACTATTTCGAGTGGGCGGTGATGTCCCTGACACCAACTATCTCTTCATGGGTATGTAGCGCGCAGGCTCCCGACGGGGTTTTTTTTTTTTTCCGGGGGGGGGGGGGGGGGGTGTGTTGGTTTGATTCCCCCCCCCTCCTCCGGGTTTGACGCACATCGCCCAGAAAAAGTGTTCGAAAACTAATACACACACACACAGGCGATTTTGTCGACCGTGGCTTTTATTCCTTAGAATCATTCCTCCTCCTCTTATGCTTAAAAGTTCGATACCCCGACCGCATGACGCTTATCCGCGGCAACCACGAGTCTCGCCAAATCACCACTGTTTACGGGTTTTACGATGAATGTTTACGAAAATACGGCAGCGCCAACGTGTGGCGATACTGCTGCGATGTGTTCGACTACCTAGCGCTCGGCGCCATCGTGCTTGGCGCATCCAACACATTATCTCCAAGCTCCAAATCCGTCAACGACGACACCGAGGTCGAAGTATGCGATCCGTCCGGCTCAGTCATGTCTCAACTGTCCCGTCAGCGTCACCAGGTGCCGTCGTCGCACATGAGAAGTTCTAGCGAGCAGGGAGTCAATGGCGGCGGCGCCGCTGGAGGAGACAAGACAGGACCGCCCGGCTCAGGCGCAACGGGCTCCAGCAACGGCACCGTGGGCAACCCAGCTGGTGCGGTGCTCTGCGTACACGGCGGCCTGAGTCCTCTGATAGACACCATCGATAAGATCCGCCTCATCGACCGGAAGCAAGAGGTGCCGCACGAAGGCGCCATGTGCGACCTGCTCTGGTCTGACCCAGACGACATCAACGGCTGGGGTCTGTCGCCGCGCGGAGCAGGATTCCTCTTTGGGGCCGATATCGTCAAGGAGTTCAACCACAAGAACAACCTCAGCCTGATTGCCCGCGCGCACCAGCTCGTCTTGGAAGGCTTCAAGGAAATGTTTGACGCCTCCATCGTGACGGTCTGGTCCGCACCAAACTACTGCTACCGCTGTGGAAACGTGGCCGCCGTGCTTGAGCTGTCAGAAGACGAATCCGGCACGGGGCTATTTGCCCGGAGCAACGGCGACGTGAATCGTAGTGACGGCGGGCACGCCGGCGTCATGCTCAAATCGGACGGCGCCATGATGAAGAGCGGTCCTGCAAGACGATATAGAGTCTTTTCAGCCGCGCCGCAGGACTCGAGGGGCATGCCCGCGAAGAAGTTTGTCGCTGATTACTTTTTGTAGACACGCCCGGACTTCAGCTTTTCTCCTTGGAAGGGTTGTCCAGTGTTATTTTCCCCTTTTTCTTTTCTCTTTCTCTTTTCTTCTTCTTCTTCTTTTTTTTTTTGTTTTTTTTTTGCCCCCCAATCTTCTCATATTCCTCCTCTCCTGGCTTTCTTTTCTTCTCCCCCTTCCATTCCGGTCTTGTCCTCCGCATGGGTCTTTACATGCCAAGTGGTTATAGAAATTTTGGCGTTGGGGATCTAGCCCAGCTGGGTGCATACAAATGCAGTATTCTGTTGTTCTTGTTCTTCTTCTTCTTCTTGCTGTCCTTGTCCTTGTTCTTGTCCTTACTCCTGTTCCCGTTCCCGTTCCTGTTCTTGTTCATGTCCCGCGCGGCGCTGCGCGTCAGGTCACGATGGTGATGCGCCAGGTCTGTTCTGCACCGTCTTGTCGGGCATGCCCCCAATATGGTAGTTTTCCTGCTTCTTGGCTACGAAACAATCCGCCAGACTCTTTATTTCTCGTGTGCCATGGACTGTGACGTGATGACTTTCACAAAAAGTGTACCGACCCTCTCGTCATCGGTGTCTACTCTTGTAGAATAGAAGCCCCGCTCGGCATGGCCATCTATTCCTGCAGAATAAATACCTCCTTTCGTGTTTGCAAAGCGGTGCAGTGACACGGCACGGCCCTGCACCGGCGACACGTCCGTCGAGACGTGGATGCTATCGTGGTTTCGTGTCGACGGCGTGGATTCTTAATTCAAATATGTATCTGCGTAGATCGACTTTATGTATGTGTGTATATCCCCGCACAGAAAGCCTTCAGTTACACTTTCCATTATCCGTTATCCCTGGCTACTCAAGTATCATATCAATCATTGGGACTTTCTCCCACACGCCGCCTCCTCTTGAAATCCACTTTGAACTTCTTGTTCGTATGACTCAATGATGTATGCCTCAGTGCTCCATGTCGTTCTTTAGTTCGTTCAGGAGGAATTCGTCAGACTTTGATCTTGCTGCCAATAGTGAGGTGGCAAGGTAGAAAGACTGGGCTTCATATTTCAGACGCAGCGCCATTGTGCATCCATTGTCTGCAACCGCGGTACTTGAAAAAACCCTTTCACATAGCTAGCTGCCTATTCAAATATGCAATATTATTCCCATGCTCAAGTCCAACCTCGCGTACCTTTTTTTTCTTTGATTTCTCCATTGCCCTGCTCCCTCTGTAATAACCACGCCATTCCCTCAGACTCCTCCATTTCAACCTGAAACACTCGGTCTGTGCCGTGTGCTGAAGTCAGCCCGCGACTGTTTTTCCGTCTTTGTGAAACGATCCGTGCTATGCACATATGCAGGGAGTCTTGGCGACGTGCCCCGCTGTCATGCATCTAGCATATGGTGTGCTGCTGCGACCTCTGTTTTGGACGTCCAATGTTTTCCTTCGATGTCTTAGATATCTTGCAACACCTCGTTCGATCGTGATTGTTGTTGGTACTGCGTTACTCATCTGCACAATCGCTTTTCCACCCAAGTAGCATAGTTGTAATGGACAACGGTCGACTTGGTTCTATTAAAAAAGACCGTTGAGTCTAGTATCAACGTCTAGATTGATGTTCCTATCATTGTGGGTTGTCGTATCATGATGCCACACTGCTGCTGCCACCTTAGGTTCTTGTCGCTGTTCAAAAGCATCACTCATCTTTTCGTGCCCTTCTCAATTTCTGTCTCTTGTGTTTACGTTTCGGTACAGTACGTTGTGCATATGTATGTGGGTATGTAGCGACACTTTTTACTTGACTGCCAACGGCCACAGTTCTTCATCAACAAGTTGCTTGCCATAAAGCACCTTCTGGTGAGTTTTCAGATCGCTCCGTGCGGTCCATGGCGATGAGAAGCATTGTGGATTGAGTTCATCTGAAAGTGGTAGCTCATCACTGAATGGTCGTCGATTGGAATAGGTTGTAGTGTGACCATTACTTGTTGCGCAGTATCCGCCAAATGCTCCGAACGTGAGCGTTGAAATAGGTCTGGCTGAGTTCTACCTGATTCCGTAAGAAACACAGAAGCTGGGTATTGTTGGTGGTCTGACGAGCCTATTGTGGAGGAGGGCACAACGAGTTGCTGTGGCTGGTGGCTGAAATTTGCTATAATCGGCTGCGAGTCTTTCCATGCAGAAGAGATTATCGTTGATCCGCTTGCGGTAGATGCTTCTCTGCTGGAATGACTGGGCAGAGTGACCTGAGCGCTGGGCTCGAGGTGTACTGCTCGTCTTGGAAGCATCAACTGCTGTAGAAACTGTGACGTTGGTGTGAATCCTGCATCTATAGCTTGAACGTTCTGTTCCTTTCCAGTTCTATAATCATCTTTATTGCCGGCGTTCTCCTGAAGATATTGCGCAATATAGTCGTCTGTGACACCATGCTTGTGGAGGAGCTCCCTCAACTTTGTGTTTTCATCTGCGACTCTTCGAGCTGCTATCTGCACCTCTGTAGATGCTTCAATGCCTTGAAGCTCACAGGCTCTTAATCTTTGCTCCAATTCTTGCAGGTACTCTCTTCTCCGCGCCCGGGATCTTCTTTGATTATCTCGTATGCGGGCCAAGTTGGCTCTCTGCTGTATGTGCTAATATGAACCGAGTTAACGGGAAAGTAAACGAAAGGCGATTTTGCATAGATTGTTTTTTTTTTCAAGGCAAAGACTTCAAGGCACACCAGTACTTACAGCTCTTTCGGTAGTCATCTGGCCAAAACGCTTCTGCTCCTCGGGAGGAACTTTGAATTTACTGCCTAACTGCGAGGTAGGAAGTTTGAGGTGGCGACAGCAGACCAGTTGTGGAGGTAAGCCGATTAAAATTAGTTTGCTAATCAAGTACTCCTCGTTCTCTGGAGGTTTGCATGATCGTTCTTCTCGAATGCAGCAGAGAAATTCAAAGTTAGATCTTGAGGCGTGAGTTGTCGGAATGGCCAGTCCGAGGCACTGTCATGTGGTAGCTAAAGCGCCTCCATTGATGGCAAGCGTGCAATCTTACTGTACCGGATGAGGAGGCAAATAAAGTAGACAGCAAAATATGCCCGGAGGTGTTCCTGTGGAAAGTGAAGGGATGAAGTGGCACTTCAAGTAAGGCCAGCAGATCAATGTAGGAGAAGTTGATCCTGACAGCCGCGAGACAACTTGACTCTCGACAGCGGGCTCGTAGGACGCAAGCCACCGGGCAATCAAGAAATTACACATGGACCAGTGTCTAATCGGCGGGGAGTTTATCGCTGGCTTGGTCCTATATTCAGAAGCAAAGTACGCTAGCACGGGGGTAACGGTAGGAGAGTTGCGACGACCCGTTTCAATTCTGGATTTGCAGCTAGCGTGCCGACGCGGGCAGCAATCGACCCTTTCTGCCATCTGCCGTGAGGGGGGCGTGTGAGTTTGTTGAAACGCCACGAGAGGCGGGTAGCTTGATTTTCTGTGGACATGGTGTCAAGTTTGAAGCTCTTCCACAAGGACGACGTGGGCCGACTCACCGCAGCAATGTCCACACAAGTCAAGCCCAGGCCTTTCAAGAAAATAAAGGGGGTCTAATGGCGTGTACTTAGTAGAGCGTCAGCGAAAGGATATTACCGTGACTAAAATTTGTGATAAGCCCCCAGGACCGTTTGGCAAGGGCCAAATGGCGTTCATCGGGAATAGAGTCTTACCAACCGCGTGCTTTCTTCACAAGGTATCGTATGGGACAAAAGCGCTTTGTATACTGTGCCTCCAGAATTCCCCTTCTTCCCCATGTTCTGCTTTCTTCTCTCTCTGTCCCCGTTTTTTTTTTTTTTTTTTTTTGGTTGGTTCTGCTGATCTGCT
Source organism: Claviceps fusiformis PRL 1980 (assembly GCA_000223055.1). Taxonomy (NCBI): domain Eukaryota; kingdom Fungi; phylum Ascomycota; class Sordariomycetes; order Hypocreales; family Clavicipitaceae; genus Claviceps; species Claviceps fusiformis. The sequence continues at coordinate 20,181 of AFRA01000113.1, forward strand.
GGTGTGTTGGTCTCTGGCTGACCTGGTGCTTGTCCACGCCTCTCTCCAAGCCACAAAAAGCAGGCCATGGTGTATTTGCCAACTATGGCTGGCCTGGCTAGTACCTGACTACGTTCTCGGCGCAGAGCATCACCAGGAATGTCGGTGTGATGAGATGAGCAGCATGTTGGAAGTTGAGACTCGGGAGGTTACGGACGCGTCGCCTGCGGTCTTCTGAAGCACGAGAGCCGGACACGCTGAGGGTTCGGTAAGTGCCGGTGAGAATATTCGAGTGTGTTGTCTGGTGACCGAGCAGGACCGGCTGACATTGCTGCTGAAGATTTTGGAGACTCTTGATCCATATCGCCGCGCTATGGTGCCGTCTCTACACGCTGATCGAGCCGACAATGAGACGTTCTGCGGCATCGACAGCCCAGAAGGACATGGGCGAGGTTGGTGACAAGGCAGGTCGACATGGCGTTTTCCGAAAAGAGGCTGGTCGTTGTTGCCGGGATGCATCTTTGTGCCGGGATGCATTTTTGTGCTCACATGCAGCATTGCAGACTCCCAAGTTCCCAACTGCCCGGGCCCAGCGGCCACTCGACGCCACTCGACGCCTCGTGTCGGCGACGGTTGACGAGGGTTGGCGAGGATTGGCGAGGGTTGGGCTTGGCGACAAATGGCGCTAGCTTGGAGCTAGCTGGCGATCAACACCTGGTCAACAATCCATCATTGATGAGCGGAAGCGACAGGGAAGGCGCTAACACCAACACGGCCTGCACTGCAGCCACCTGCGAGCCTGTGACCGGAGCAGCAAGCAGCAAGCGGCATGGCCACTCGCAGCAACTCGCAGGGACTCACAGCCAGCTGACTCAGCCGTGTTCCTTCCACATGCCCTCCCTCGCCACCCTCACAACAACAACCAGACAGACCACTTTTGACGTGACTGTTTCAACCTTCTAAGACCACGCCCCGTCCAGCTCTTCTGTCCCCACGCCCCCATGTGACCCACCCCTCCTCCCCGTCTTCTTCAGCGAGCATTCAACTCCAGCTATTGCTTCGTATTGACTCTTGTCGTCCGCCGCTGCCGTCTTCACCCGCTTTCCACGCTCCGGATGGCTTAAATCCATACATGCCTATTTACCTACCTAAGGCACTCGAATATTCGTCATGTATTCCTGGACACGCATTGTCGTCAGGTTTTCAAATGTCCATTGTTGTTAAACCACCTCTGAAGCGCCGTCCCTCTGTTTGTCCTGTGTTGGTTGAGCTGGAACATCCATGCCAACGTTGTCGATGAGCCGCATCAGCCCTGCCACCTGCAGCCGATGGAAGCTGTGTTTGACAGTTTCCTCAAAAGTTTTCATGATCCATCAAGCGCCTCCATCACTTCCATGTCTGGACTCTGTACATTCCACTCCATGGGCAGTCGGGCCTTGGGATCGGGACACTTGCCTGCAGAAAATACCATACTCTCTCCGAAAATGGCTCGTCCATAAAGGCAAACTCGCTTCATCTGGAACTTCCCACCAAGAAGTACATACAGACTGCGAGATTGCGACTGCCCTCTGTTGATCCATCCACGCATCATCCCTCGAGTCTCGACCTCGCTTCTAGGCAGATCACCTTCCCAGTCTATGTTCTTACCTGCCATATGCGCGCCTGCACTTCTCTGTCATGCCTGGTTCTTGCTTCATATTCCGACGTCTTGCTACGCGTCGCAGCTGGGGATTCTCTTGCCCCGGCATTGTTAGACGAGGCTCTGCCTATAAAATAAATCAAACAACCCGACTCGTCACAGGTCAAATCAACACTTCTTTTCCAACAACTTTATTCTCTTTCGTGTATCATCACAGCATATTTCTCTCTGCTACAGTGTTGGACGCCACATCCCATCTACCCCGACACCAGTTTCACCAACAACCTGTTTTTATTTTTTTTGATCAACAGAAATCCTGTGGCAGGCTCGTTCTATTCAAGCAGCAATCATGCCTTCACTCAAGACATACCTAGCAGCAGCTGGTTTTGCATCTCTGACCATGGCCGACATCATCAAGATTACTGCCACGGGCAACAACACCTTCATCCCAGACTCCGTCGTGGCAAAACTCGGCGACGTCGTCGAGTTTCACTTCCAGTCCGGGAATCACAGCGTCGTAGCTGGCGACTACGATTGTCCTTGTTTTCCCCTCCCCCCTGGCAGTGGTTTCTCCTCGGGCTTCTTCGATGTCAAGGCATGCGAGGATGTGAGTGTTTCAAGACGTTTGACTACCATTAGATGCTAACTGACTGACTGTAGGAAAACGTTTTTCGAGTGACCTGGACCAATACCGATCCTGTGGTTTTCTATTCGTCCCAGGGTGATGAGTGCTCCAAGGGCATGGTCGGCATCATCAACCCCAACGAAAAACAAACACTGCAGAGCTACAAGACGCGAGCCAGCCAGCTGCCAACATGCGTCCAACCTGGCAAATGCTGCTTACGCGAGGAGTCGGTCGATGACAAGGCTTTGTGCAACAACGATGACGGCAAAGAGGGCAAGAACGACATTGACATTGGTGGTGGGGATGGCACATGCTCTATTGGCAAGAATGAAACAGGTTGTGGTGTCAAGCCGGACGGTGGTTCTGGTGGCGTCATGAAAAGCTCTGTCAACACGCTGCAGGTTCCGCTCTTGGCGGCGGCCGTTGCGGCGGCGGGAGCTATTGTGGCGTTTGCAGGACTGTAGAGTGATTGACACGGTAGAGTTTAGAAGAATTTCTTAGTTCTGAATACATTTCCGGCTTGGTATTCTACAGTTTTTGCCGTGCTGCTTGTTGGTGTAAGATGTGCTTGCAGCAGCTCGATTAGGGAAGATATGTTTAGGGTAAGCCGGTAGATTGAGAAATTCGAAGTTTTGGTTGTCTCCGCACCAGGGAACGGCACAAGGCGACGACGCCACGAGGACGGTAGCCGACCCCGCTCCAGCAAATCAGAGTCGCGAGACAATGACCCGTGGAATCTTCAATGTCCACAGCCCTCGGTTGCCTTTTTATCGCGCATTTTTGTTGGTGCCAAATCATACCCCGTCGCGTCATTTGTCTGAAAGTCGATCGCTTTTCGTCGTGGAAGTCCGTTTTTAGCGTCGCATACCCACAGCAGCTCAATACTATCGGCGAATGGTTCCATGTCGGACTCTTGGACGGTTCAAAGCACCATTTTGACGGCGCAATCATGCGAGCAAGTGCGACGCATCGGGCCGCCGCCCGGCGACTGCGTGTGACGGAATACCGGGCCAAGAGTCCAACGGTCGCGAGAGTGCATATGTACTGCGCTCAGCGTTTACATTCCTGTCGCCCAACCGCTCATGGAGCTGTCCCACGGCGTCCCAGAAATTCCGCACTGGCCGTGGGCATTCGCATGGCAACGACGGTCGTTGACGGCGAGAAACGACGCGGGGGTCCTATGGCAGAGTATGATCGAAGAGTAGGTGCTGGACTGTTGCGAGATGACGAGCACCAGAGAGGTATAATTTGCTGCCCAAGACTCGTGCTTGTGTTGTTGCTGTTGACCAAGGACAAAAAAAAAAAAAAGAAGAGAGAGGAAAGAAGACGCGCACAAAACAACAGCTAATTGTTGCTACCAAGGAATCATCGAGAACTTGCAGCATCTATACAACGAGTTATACAACTACAAGGCGCCACCGCTCGTCCATCCGAGTCTCGACCAGCTTAAACCCAGCAAGAAATCGTCCATCTTTTCATCCCTCTTCGGCAAGAGCAGCGCGGCCGAGTCTGCGATTGGCAAGAAGATTCCCGAGAATCTCCCCCGCGGGCTGTACCTGTATGGCGACGTCGGGAGCGGCAAGACGATGCTCATGGACCTGTTCTACGACACGCTTCCCCGGTCGGTGCAGACCAAGACGCGAATACACTTTCACAACTTCATGCAGGATGTGCACAAGCGGTTGCACAAGTTGAAGATGGAGCACGGCACTGACGTTGATGCGGTGCCCTTTGTGGCGGCGGATATTGCCGAGCATGGAAATGTGCTGTGCTTTGATGAATTTCAGTGTACGGATGTGGCTGATGCGATGATTCTGCGAAGGTATATAACTATTTTTTTTTTTTTTCCTTTTCCTTTTCTTTTTGGGGTGGTTTGTATGGACCCCGAAGAACTTCATGACGAACCCTAATTCGAGCGAGCAAAAGTCTGACATCTGACCCAAATCTAGACTACTAGAATGCCTCATGTCTCATGGAGTCGTCCTGGTGACGACGTCGAATCGACACCCCGACGACCTGTACAAAAACGGCATCCAGCGCGAGTCCTTTATCCCAGCGATCAAGCTGCTCAAGAGCCGGCTCCACGTCATCAACCTCGACTCCCCGACGGATTATCGCAAGATCCCCCGGCCCCCCTCGGGAGTCTACCACACCCCGCTGGACGGGCACGCGAAAACCCACGCCGAAAAATGGTTTCGCTTCCTCGGAGACCCCGACGACAAGGACAGCCCGGCGACGGCGTCGCCCCGATCCGAGACGCAGAGAGTCTGGGGCCGGGAAATCTACGTGCCGCGCGTGAGCGGCCGGTGCGCATGGTTCACGTTTGACGAGCTCATCCGCCAGCCCAAATCCGCAGCCGATTACCTGGAGCTGGTGCGGGCCTATGACGCCTTCATCGTGACCGACGTGCCGGGCATGACGATCCGGGAGCGCGACCTGGCTCGGCGGTTCATCACCTTTATCGACGCCGTGTACGAGGGCAACGCGAAGCTGGTTCTCACGACCGAGAAGCCCCTCACGGAGCTGTTTGTGTCGCGGGACGAAATCGCAGAGTCTCTGCTCATGGACATGGACCAGCATCCTCGGCAGGCAAAGGCAAACACGGACCCCGTCTCCGTGGCCAAGGACTTTCTGGAAGACGAGGAAACGCAGGCGGAGCAGCTCAAGGGCTCCAACCTGTTTGCTGGAGAGGAGGAGGCATTTGCGTTTGCTCGAGCGCTCAGTCGTCTCAAGCACATGGAGAGCAGGGAATGGGTCGAACGAGGCATGGGGCTCGAGGACCAGGGCGGGAAGCAGGACAGGGATAACTGGTCCAAGACGAGGAGTCGGCAAATGGAAGACTCGATGTAGGGGAGGTAAAGAGTAGGCCAAGTAATATTGCTTACGGCAGCCGAAGCCTTTTGACTTGGAAAAGCAGGGGTATACTGATCTTTTAGAGACGTTGTTTAGAAATATCCTGCGGTGGAATACCATGTACGGGAGGGAATTTGGCGGTGATTTTTGTTTCTCTTTCTTTGTTTCTTTTGTGTCTTATTTCCCTTCTTTGTCATGTCATTTTGTTTTGTGGAAAAGCAGGGCATGTACTAGCATTCATGGGGGTCACGGCACATAAACGAGTGGATCTGTGTGGCATTATTTCAGATATCGAGTCATAGAGGTAGATGCATAGAAATGGCGCACCGTTTTGGTCAACATTTTTGTTTATCTTGGTATGTTGGTACCTAAGAAGGAACCTACTTGACTGAAACCAAAGAAAAGAGAGAGTCAAAACACAGTCCGATCCCTGGATCAGAAGAGGGATTTCCTCGACACAAAGGAGCAAAGGAGCGCCGATTGCGACTGTCCATACCGTTATATACATGCCATCATGATAGCAGGGAACATGGCGTCGGTAAACGAGTGATATCGTCAGGGAAGTGGGCGATAAGAGGCCTCGGGCCGTAAAATGCATCCCTCCCGTTGTCCTATTTTTGGGGAAAGCCGGGTGAATTGGCTTGCATGTGTTTCTTTGGGGTACAAAACAAAAAGAAAAAGAAAAAGAAAAAAGAAAGAAACAAAGGCGGGGAAAGAGAGAGGCATGCAGCGGGGGCAGTAAGTATGCAGTATGTACAGGCATAGGTGGGAACATGGGAAAATATAGAAACATATAACAGGCATGTGCACATAATAGAACCGGTTGCGTTTTGAATATTTCTGGTTCCGTTCCTATAACACGACGGGGCATATGTGATTATCTGGCGGGTTATTCCTGCACGTGTTCCACGCGTGGCCCGTTGGTGGACGCGTGCATGGTGACGCGTATGCAGGTGCCGGGGACTCTGGTCGGTGGTGGTCTGGGAGGAAGCAAAGTAGGGCGGGAAACCTAAAAGCGAAAGCGGAGCCTTTTGTGCAGGCCTTTCCGAATGGGACCATGACGCCATGACGTCGGTCGAGAGAGACATGTCGGTGTGGCTCTCTCTCTAATTACGCTTGCTTGGGCTGGCGCACAAGCAGTCGCCGCGCTGGCTGTGCCAGGCAAAAGGGGTCCGTTCCTGGGTCCGGTTACTTGGATCTATTCTTGGAGGCGGAATGTGAAGTGCCCGTTGGTCGAGCGGTGGTGGTCTGGTGTCTGGTGTTTCCTGGTCAAGCATCGATGGATCCAACACCAACATATTTCGAAAAATACATTATTATCCATTATTACGTCGCCCGCACACTGCGCGGCAGCCCAGTTGCACGCAGAGTACTATTGTACAATTCTTCTGCTCCCACCCTCGCAGGCTCGCAGCGGCGTCACCCCGGAGGACGAGGATGAAATCCAATCAAAACCCATTGCATGCTTCCTGCCAAAGCGTGATCAAAAGTGTCTTTGTCATGTTGCACCGAGAGCAACGCACGCGCTGATCAAGGAAAGCATGGCGAACTCCCCTTCCCTGAGCACGCAGCACCATCAGAGACGGTGGGCACCGTTGGCAGTCTGTCGTGCAGGTGGCTTGCTGCACAGTGCCGTCTGGTGGCATCAACGATACGCCCGACGACGTTGAGCGAGTTGGGGCAAGAGTCAATCATGACGATGGGAGAGGAGCGGTCGTCACCGCCGTTGATGCAGCCACAGACCAGACCACTGTTAACACCATTATCATTGAACGTGGAACCTGGCCCAACGGCTGTAGGGGCGGCGGGGCGGGAAGGAGCGATGGAGCGGTTACCGTTCCTGACTAGCAGCGTTTGTTTGCGCAGGTGTCACGCCCGCGGGCCAATGAGAACGGGGCCTGCCTCGGCTTTTGCTGCTGTGCCTTTGCTGGTTGGCCGGGCCCCGTTCCTGTGTGTCCCCCGGCATCCCCTGCGTCCGACGCAATCCATGTTCCCTGCCTGGGCGTGCCTTGGACCGCCCATTTTCTGCTTGGCTCGCACCGCCCAGTAGACCAGACCAGACCTTTCAATGTTTCAATGGTCGAAATATTCAATTGCTGGCTGCCGCTTTGCCTCCATGTCGATCGCTGACCCGGACGGTTGTCGGGTGAGAGGGGGATGCGTTGATGGATTCAAGTCTGGTATCTCAAGTCTGATGTCTTTGCACTTTTCTTCAGACAACTGTGCATGCGCTTTTGGATCATGGATGCTTCTTCGGTCCTTTGCTCCTCGTCTCACGACCCGGCTGGCGCAGGAAAGCAGCAAAGCAGCGAAACAGCATTCTGAAAGCGGGCGGGGTCGGGTGGTTGGTTGGGTCTGGTAGGTGCATGGGTGGTCGGGAAGAAAGGGTGGTGGGGGTGGGGCGCGCACAGCACACGCGCTAGTCCAGGCAAGGATTTGATCGTCCCGTTGTGGTCCCGGTAACCCCCCCCTTTTGCCCCTTGTTTCCCCTTGCTTCCCTGCACATCTCTGCTAGCTCTGGAGTCTGCACCCCTGTCCAAGGCCCAAGCCCAGGCACGGCCGGACCGCCGCACCGCCGCACCGCACTGCGCAGTGCAACGACGGGCAACCAGATGCCAGATGGCAAACCAGACTGCAGATCAACAACCAGTTGACGGCCTGCAGGCGCACGACGGTCTGAGTTGCGCAGCTGGACGGGACCAGACAGACAGCTGACACATCTGGCACATCTGGCACATCTGGCACAGCTGGCACAGCTGCCACCGCCAAAGGCCCTTTCCACGTTGAGCTTGGCCCGTCTTGTCCGCCCGCCCAGCCAGAGCCATAGCCATGGCAGATCAGCCATCATATTCCCGGATGCCCGCTTTCTCCCGTCTCAATCCTCGCTCCCTCGTCCTCCCTCCTCTTCTGCGACATTGTCAACTCGTGTTCTCCATATGCCGCACCACATCTTGGTTTGTCTGCACGCGTTCCTGATAGCTTCATGAGCGGCTGCTGCTGAGCTCCAGCCCGTTCGTTCCATTCTTTGCGCTGCCTTTGACAATCTCGTTCGCTCTCTTTTCCATCGCCCTGGACTGCCACCAAAAAAAAAAGAAAAAAAAGAAAAAACCACGCAAACCACGCAAACCGCCCCGTATCTGACATCTGAGCCAAACGACTTGGTTCTCCTGCAACTGCACCACGTTTGCCAACCCGGCCCTGAAAGACTAACCCTTCCTTCACTTAGGCCCATCTGCGACCTACATTGGCCATCATTATTCGGCATCTGGCATCTCCTGTTTTGCCATTTTATTTTTATTTTTTTATTCATTCTTGAGTCCTTGCTGAAGCCACAGTAAGACATTCACCAATTGCTCACGGCAACAAAACGCTCTTCAGTCGATAGGTCCGCTCGGCACATTTCTCGCCTCCCTCGGACCCAACCACCCTCACATTCCAGTCCAATTCGTCAACCACCGGCTTTTCCTTACCCTCTTTAGCTGCAAAACAAATATATCCCTGGTAGCACTATCTTTTTGCTAGTTCCCGTCGAGCTTTTCAAAATCTTCACCCTTCATACACGACCAACATGCTTCACCCACATCGACATCATCACGACGTTGCTCGTGGCATCATCGACAAGATGGAAGAAATATTACACAAGCCATTCGCTGAGAAGCGTGCGAGTCACGAAAACGAAGAGAACGAGAGCGAAGATGGAGGTAATGGCGACATCCGATTATTTTGTTCATGTTTTGTTTTGTTCTGTGTTTTTTGTTTGCTCATCTCGTTTTCCAACCTCGCTACACTACACTTGGGCAGCTGCAAGTCCATGCATCATCCATCGCGCCTTGGCAAAGCTTCCGTTTGGGCATCAGCTAACGTCACCGCGTAGGTAGTGAAGCTGTCATCATTCACACTGTCTACAAAACCTTGTCGCCTACCTTTTCGGGCCCCGTTGCTGGCTATTCGACATTGTTGGAAGGTCCCGCTCCGGAAGCGACGCCGGCCACGGAACCGACACACATACAAGCAGTGACGCCAATAGCCAAGGCGGCAACAAAGATGTCTGGTCAACCCCCCAGCCCAAGCTCAAGCTCCCCCGTTCCCACAGCCATTCGTCGGCCCTTGACTGCTTCGGGCCTCGACACTATTCTGGCAGAAGCCACCGGAAAGCCCAAGTCGCCAAGCATGGACCTTGGCGTCCCGACAGCTATACTGGGAACTGTCCCGACTAATACATCCACGAGCCAGTCGTCGACGCCTCAAGACAGCAGCAACGAGACCACTGTGGGAACCAAGGCCGGTATTGCCTTTGGCGTCCTCGGAGGTGTCCTGGTTGTCGGCCTTATTGCCTATCTTCTGTTCAGCCATCGCCGCAGACAGGCTCTTAACGCCCGCCTATTGGCAGATAACGAGAAGTACCCAAGTGATGGACGACCCTTTGAAACAATGACCATTCGGAGCGACCCCCATGCACCGCGTATCAGCCTCCGGCCCGTCACCCAGTTTCTTCCTGCTTGGGGTCTTGAAAAGCGCGCAAGCAAGGGAGCTGGCGCTGCGCCTGCACCTCCAGCTGCTCCCATCAAGTCAAACGGTCAGAACAACACGCAGAACAACCCTCAGAATAGTGCTCAGAACAGTGCTCAGGTCAACGGCATGCGGGATCGTTCTGCTACAAGCCAGAGCACACATCTGGGAAATCCCTTTGGCAGTCAGGCTGAGCGTGTCCTGGAGCCAACAATTCCAGAACATGGCAAACTTCCACCATCAGATCCTTTTACGGCCACCGGCCCCGCCATTGCTACAGATGCTGGCACCGCCGGCGCGTTGGCACGGAAAACCTCTATGCGAAACGGCGGACCAAGACCCCTCGACCTCACACTCGCCCCCGCCACTGCACCGATACCCGCCAGTCCTGCGGATACGGAATTTAGTATGACCTCTCTCAGCCCAAGTTCGGCAGTATCGCAGTCCAAAGGCGCGGCAGCTATTGCTGCGGCTGGAGGCCCTCACAACTCGAATGTTCACCGAGTTCAACTGGACTTCAAGCCTTCATTAGAGGATGAGATGGAGATGAAGGCCGGTGAGCTTGTGCGGCTATTGCACGAGTATGATGATGGATGGGTAAGTCACTCGTTTATTTCATGTCACAAACACTGGACAAAGTGTGTTGAAAAAAAAAAAAAAGAAAATCGACAATCCGCTCACAATCTTCGTTTAGGCCCTATGCATCCGTCTAGACAGGTCTCAACAAGGTGTTGTTCCTCGAACTTGCTTGTCCACGCGACCTGTCAAACCAAGGTCTCCTGAAGGCGGTCCTCGACCAGGTCCTCCCGTGAACCCGAGTGGTCAGTTTCCGAGAGGCCTCCCAGGGAGGCCAATGACGCCTCAAGGTAGATCTATGACTTCTCAGAGCATGCCTCAAGTTAGACCCATGACTTCTCAAGGCTTGCCTCAAGGTAGACCCATGACTCCTCAAAACGTGCCTCAAGGTCCGCCTCGAACGGGCTTGAGCGGAACAGCGTCGCGGCCCATAAGTCCACCTGGACCTTGTCAAAGTCCCGGGACTCGATGTGACGGACCCTCCCCAGAAGTCCCAGCAAGCCGACCAAAAACCCCGATGGGCAGCGCGACTCGACAACTCGACCACGTGCCCGGCGCACCTCCCACAAACCAAGCTGGCTCACCTCCTCGCGGCCCCCCCAGCACTCTGCCGCCGGAACCTATTCTCAGGAAACCAATTCCAGGCCAGGCTTACTGAGTCAGAATTCTTGGCTGAATTTATTTCAGATGAGAAGAAAATGTCCATTGATGACAAATTTCGCTTCAAAACATGAAGGATCATTTACATATACTAAACAAAAAACCTAACGGCGTTTTTCTTTTACACTGGGACGGCTGATGGGTAAAAGCCAAAATTATCGGATTTTGTTTTTTTTTTGTTCTTATTTTCTTGTCATGATGACGGTGGCAAAGGCTCTCTGTGCTTGATGCTCTCAGGGTCTATCCAGCCTCAGGTTTATATCTACTTGTGCAACAGCTGTGAAGCTACTCGCAATTTCTTTTCGTACTCTCTCTTATTTCACCTTTCTCCCTTTCTTCCCCTTTTTCTCTTCCCATTTTCTTTTTAGTCAGATATTTATCTATCTTTTCATTTCCCCTTGCGCTGGTTCCCACGAAAGTGGACCCGCAGGCGCTGACATGTGTTCCCCTTTTTTGTTTCTGTTGATGTCGATGTAAGTTTTTACACATAGTTGGGTGATATACGTGTCACCTGGCGAGTGATTGAAACAAGATGCTGGTGTTGGTTCATCTACTCGGGGCAGAACGCTGGCTCGATTTCTGGAAGCTGTTCATGGAGAAAAACGACTTTAGTGGTGCAGAGGAGTTGCGAGAGGTTCGGAAGATGGCTTTGGCGCGCAGAGTGCTGTTTGGTTTTTCATGGAGCTTTCATGGAGACGAATATTGGCCTCAAGGCACGTGGGTTATGGGAGTATTGTATCAAAGTCATTGGTGTTGTGTTTTGAAAACAAAATAATTAAGTTTTTTTTTTTTTTAAAAAAAAAAAACGAACAGGAGAGTGGAATGCGAATTGAGGCTATTGTTTCCAAATATGAACCAGAACTTGATGAACGTGATGACTGGGCCATTGTGATTTGATTGATTGTGCGGTATGGCAGGTCATGATGAGCTAGGAATTGATCCATGTCTGCAACTGCCCGCCCTGCGTCGTGATTCCAGGACACCAGCCTGTCTTATGTTTACGTCATGCGTGTCTGTGAGATGACTCCTGTCTGTAATTGGATTCTTCCACGCTTCAGCCGAACATGTTGACGCCAGGGGCAGACATGAGTTTGCGTCGCTGGACGTGTTTGTCTCATCACTCGGTAGGGGAGGAGTGGCTACGCTGGTCACGAGGTGATTAACAGTGGCACGTATACTGTTTCTTTTTTTTTTTTTTTTTTTTAAGAAATATAACAAACGTCACTCAGCTTTTTTGTTTTTTAAAGAAAAACATGAAGAGTGTTTTTATAGTTTATGTTCTTGAAAAATTTATTAGCTTATGTATTAGTTTCGTAATCAAGAAAAAACCTGCTACTATACTACAAGCTATTGATAATCATATAGCTGAATACCTGAGTGAGAGTAGATGCACTGTTCATCATCAGGCAAAGCGGAGTTTCGGCCGATGAAGCGAACACGTTGTGCGAAAAAGGCAGGCAAGTCAAGGAGGGGCGCAAGTTGCTGAGGCCGTCCTGTGAGGACTCACTTTTGAATGATGTTGTTTGCTTTGCACAGAGTACGCTGCGGCTTGTTCATGAGAGTCTGGAGCAACTTGGTGTTGAAAGAATTGGCACTACAAACGGGACAAGGGGGCTGGTGTGTAGCAGCGGTTTAGAGGAAGCAATACTAGCTGGTGAAGAAGTTCATAGAAAGAGGAAGACCAGCTCGCAAAAAGGCTCACAAGAAGAGAAAAGAACGGCTAGGGAAGAAGGCAACGAAAAAGGGAAAAAGAAAATAGGTAGTAAAGAAGTTTATAAGAAGGGCGAAAAAAGCTAGCGAAGGGAATAAAATGAGGGGAAACAGCTAGCGAAGAAGGTGTGAAATTGGGAGGGGGGGAGGATAGGTAGTAGAAAGTGTAATAAAAAAGAGAAGAATATATCTTAGGAAGAAGAAGGTTACAGTACCTCATAAAGAAAAAAAAAGGGAGGAGGTGGATAGCGGTAAAGAAGGTAATAAAGAAGGGAAAATATAAGTGCACACCGGCGTCAGCGTGGCTGGGCGTGTCTGATTAATGACTTGGTAGTTTGGTCACGTTGGTTGTGAGGATCCTAAACCTCGATGCCTCTATGCCAGCCGATGCTATCGCCATTCTAGGCGCAGGGCGTCGGATGTCCTAATGGCTTCTTCGCGAACTGCTTTCCGCTCTTTTCGTGCTTCTACGTTTTTTTTTACAACACTGATATAAGGCAGGATTTACAACACCATTACTGTATTTATTAAGAAAGAACTAAATAATATAACAAAAGCTATCTAAGTACATATACTATAAGTTCTCTCTTAAATAGGGAAGCTTCTCTTTTTGTTCCTTTCCTGCATCTTTACACCATGACCCAAAACGCAGGCAAAGCTCCGCTTTCCCTGATTTAAGCGTGGCTGAATGGAGAAGTAGGGCTGTTTTAGCATCTATGGCTCCTTTGAATTGCATACCATATGTTTTGTACTTTATGTCGTAATCATATTCTTACTCCTTTGCTTCCCATTTCGTTAGACCTTGCTTAGACTGAAACACAATGGCTTCAGGTGCTCCCCCGCATTCCGCCATACAATCCAAGTAGAAAACGTTCCAGAACCGCTGCGTGTTCTTTCGTGGATCTACCAACGAATTCGCATTCCCATTACTCATCGAAAACTTCGTATCTATAGGGTTAGATATAGAAATGTGTTAAAGCACGCATGCCGCCCCGCCGCGCGCGCGAGAGCCCGTAATTGTTGTTTAGAAAGAACGTAACCCCCTCCTAGCGTGACCTTCGGTTCATGTAAGCACTTAGCTTTGTTCTATGCCATTGTTCTATATTCTTCTTGATGAATCCAGACCTTGCGTCTTGACAAATAGCGAGCACAGCTTGCTCTTGTCGTTTGTAGGCTTAGGCATGAAGAATGAAGCATGGAGAACTATGTTCTCAGAGTATTTATCTCTGTTGTAAGCTATGAAAATATAATGGCGTCAAACTACATCCTCTCAGTGCCCATTTTCCTTGTTCGTCGTGAGATGTATAGTCTTGTTGCTGTGAGATTTACGATCCGCTGTCCATTAACCAGGGTTGCGAATCAGAGATGGAGCAGCTTTGGTATGATTTGGCGGCTTAAGCTACACATGGGGGTGGTTGTTCCTGTCGCTGTACTATTGATCAAGGTTATCTACTGATTTCATTTGACCTAAAACATACAACGTCACGCATATAACCCACTCTATGCGTGTAGCAGCACCACCCTGTTCATACCGAGAAGGGTCCACGCTTTTCCGCACCCATCATCCTTCAATGGCGCACAAAAAGTCCTCTGGACTGCTCGTATACGCTATTCGCGAAATGCGTGTCGGTGTGGAGGTGGAGTGTGGTGTTTCGTGGCATGACGGAGATGGGATGTAGGACTTGCTTGTGCGTTGGAAGGGGTGGGTGATTCGGTGGGTTTTGTGTGTGTTGAGGGTTTGGGAGTAAGGAGTAGGGAAAAGTAGAGATCAGAAAAAAAGAAATCAGAAAACAAGAACAAGGAAATAGGGCAATAAGGCAATAAGGCAATATGAGAACTTGAAAATGAGAATGAGGAACTAAGGAAATCCGGACATAAGGAATATAGAATGAAGAAGAAAATGAGGGTTTGAAAACAAGCACAACAGCCTACGTATTTCCAAGTCATCACCCCCCCTGACCTGACCTCAGAGCAAGCCTACAGATATTTCATTCAGTCGCAGAATCACCACCGCCTTCAGAGTCTCATCGGTGCAACCTCTATTTCGAAATCCAAGCCATTGACGCCGCTGAAAGCCCTGTCATTGCATGAATAGATGGTCAACTTTGGCCTTCAACCCCACGAGCGGCTAGAGATATGAACTATAGATAAAGATATAAAGAGACGGATACCTGATTTTTGAAATCTACTTCAAGACAAGCCATGGATTAAAGATGAAAATACAATTACCCGCCACGTAAGCATCTCATCCCCCTCCGTGTCGCAACAAAAGGTGAAGAATAACAAAAAGAAATCAAATCAAAAACTTGCCCCCACACCCCCCGCAAGCTTCTCCCAGTGATTCTACCACGGCCCCTGGGCCAATGTGCTCGGTGGCGATGCGCGACAATTCGGAAATGTTTAGACAGCGGAGGTCGCAGACGGAGCAAATTCGGGATATTCCTGGCGCCAGGATGGCGAGGCCGGTGGCGGCGCAGGTTGCTGGGACATGTTAGTTTTGAAGGGGCTATTATTTCGTGCTTGTATTTGATTTTCTTTGCTTCTTGGTTGGAGACCATGTGCTATAGGAGAGGGTAATATTTTCTTTTCTTTTCTTTTCTTTTCTTTTCTTTTCTTTTCTTTGAAAGCAAAACCTTGGCACAGCAGATTGGGTAAAACATACCGAAAGAGTGACCCTTCTCGCAAGTCGCTTCGTTGCCGAGCGTGACGAGACCGGTACTGCAAAAGACACAGGTCTGCCTGGGAATGACAGACTTGAACTGCCTTCTCAGGGGCGTTTCTTGGAAAAAAGACCGGTCCGACTTTCCAGACAGCGAGGTGGGCATCTCGAGAATGTTTCCGTACATGGCCTCCCAGACTGTGCCTTCTGTTGTCAGGGACGTCGGGGTCGAGGCGGATTTCGATGTGGTGGCGGTGGGAATCGTCGTCGTCGTCGACGCCATCGGGTCGTCGTCGTGTGTCGGCCACGAGAAGAGGACTCTGGACCGGGGCCGTCGGTCGGCATGCTGTGTGACGTGCTTGGACAGGAGAGTGGCGATGCAGCCGTCTCCGGGCGAGGCGGCCATGCCCCAGAGGCGGAAGCGATGAGGGTAGACCTTGGAGAGGTGGTCCTCCTTGGGCATCATGGTCATGTCGACTTCCGGCTCGTCGAATTCGGAGTCGGTGTCGGATTCGGAGTCGATGCCGCCGAGGGCTTCGACTCGTGATACTTGGCGGCTGACGGCGCGATGGACGCGCTCGGCCCATTGGGGGAGTTTGTCCTGCGAGGGGAGATTGGTCTGGTACCAATCTTGGTTGGTTGGGGTGGCGGAGAGGCGGATGAGGGAATAGAGTGGCTCGGGAGGTTTATTGGATGGGTCGGGCTGATGAATGATGAGATCTGTGCGTGGATATCAGAGGATTGTTCTGACCAGAGTAAGACGATGGGTATATATATGTATATATATATATATTGTGAGACTGAAACTTGCCGCTTATAGGATTGGTAGACAACTCCTCGGGTACGGGATACCGCGTGAGGCAGTCGTCCGACGAGTGTGACGCTGTGAGAGGGCTTGGATTCGCACAGAGATCGACTTGGAAGGGCTTGACTACAAAGGGCGTCGCAATGATGCCACGAGCTAGTTGTGAGTCACCCTCCTGCCAGATCTACAGAATGCATTTGGTTCAGCGCTTGTGGGGAGGAAGAAGAAGATTGAAAGAAGAAAAAAGCAAATTGGAACGCACATGATTCTCCCATTCGACAAACGCATCCGCCGAAAGAAACGTGCAGATAGACACGGAATCGGCCGTTTCAACCCGCACAACGGGTTCCTGTCCTCGCAGCCACGCGCCCTGAATAGTCACTCTCCTGAACCCGACGTAGTTTCTCGTCACATGGGCTATGGTGGCCGTGCGAAACTCGGTTGTGACAAGCCAGGGACTCCATTTCAGACAGAATGCGCCGCCACTGGGAACAAAGTCGGCGTCTTCAACGTCGGCCATCTACCCCGAGAGCAGTCCTGTTAGTCTTTGTCGTCCGCACAGGTCTGTCTTTGATGATGAAGAGGAGAGAGGAAAAGAAGAAGAAGAGAAGAAGGGAAAGGGAAAGGGAAAGGGAAAGGGAAAATAAAAACAAAGAACAGACAACGAAAAGCTGAGCAGGGAATACTCACATGATGCGGACCGTTGCCATCGAAGCGGCCAACCTCGAATATTTCCCATCCCGACTCCTCACCCGTCTCGCCGACCCTGTTGATAAACTGCACCGCCATAATGACCACCTCCCGCTCATCATTCACGTACGCGAGCAACGCCCTCCCCGAGCCGACCTCCTTGGCCCACGACAACGACACAATCCGCTCGTCCATGTTCCGAAAGCCACAGGCGCTCTCCCCATCCGGGATGGGCAACCCGGCGCCCAGCCCCCAGAGAAGCTTCCAGTGCTTAAAGGTGCGGGAGCGCAGCGTCGACGCCATGGACGGCCGGCCGTCCATGTGCTCGCCCATGGCGACGACGCTCCCCGACGTGGTCATGATGCTCAGCACGGGGCGCAGATTCCGGCCCAGCCCGTTGGGCGACCATTCCACCCGGAGAGTCTGTCCCAGCGAAGAGCCCGACTTGGTTGCCTCTGCGTTGCCGACTCCCCTGAAGACGACGGACTCGTTGGGCCCGGCGGCCGGCAGATTCACGCCGGCAAAGGCGCACAAGGGCCCGTTGATGGCCGGATCCGGCCGGATGATGCCGCTCGTCGTGAGCGTCAGGGCAAACTGCGGCTGGAAGGCGTCCTCGTCGGCCGCGTCGTCGGCAGAGCCGCTCGCGGGTCGTGGATACTCGGGCAGGAAGATGTGAATGCTGTCCGTGGTGGCAATGGCCAGTTCCGCATCGCATGACCATGATATCGCCCGCGGCGCAATGGGTCGCGCTCGAAGCTCCAGAGGTTGTAACGGCCGCGCCTGGTTATTATTATTATTTATTTTTATTAATATTTTTGTCAAGGAAAAAAGATTGTCTTGCCTCGATTTGTTGTCGACAAGGACAATCATCCCACATCCTGCCTCATGCCGCTCATCTTTGCCCACTCATGACGTAAAACCATCAAAGTGTGAAAAAAAAAAACTCACTTTTGAACGATCCATTATTATGATTTTATTCTTGGTTCAGATCCACAAGATGCACCCCGTGGTAGCACCACTTGATTTCCATTACACAATCGTTTACTTCTACAGAGGCGCCATCGGAGGCACATGACGACACTTGTTCCTGCGTCGTGGTTGCGAAACCCACGTGAAGCATGGTTTTTTTTTTTACTCCCGCTTAGTCAGGCGATTCCCGACTTCCGACTCGACCACGGCGCCGACGCTGTGCAAGCACCACCGCGTAACCAACATTGCGCATCAAATTCCAGGAATCACCATGTATAAAGGTGAATGCAGCAAAACCAGCAAACATGTTTTAACGCAGTCTCAATGCACAAGTACCAATTCTCGCGGCCCTGACACCAACGCCATTCCAAAAGTCGTCAACCTCTTGCCTCGTCTTGTGAGCGACTTGAACCCTTTCCGCCGAAGCAAGAATAACAAACAATGAAATAAAAAATAAAAATAAAAATACAGAAATCTGCTTCGTTTGCTGCTTTCCCCTAAAAAAAAATCATCTATATTTCCAACAGCGATCCCAGAGCCCACAGCATCCCGCACCCTGCGAGGGCTGTCGCGCCCACCACTCTCTTTGTCCACCAATTGTCATCAGTCAGGACTGTTGCGCTTCGAATCTTGGTCACTACGGAATCATCCTCCGACACACCACCTGCCGCGGGAGACGTCGTCGCGTTGTTGCGGCGAGCAGCACCTTCTTCCGCCTCCTTCCGTCTCAGCAGCGCAATGGTCTTGCTCAACGACAGCAACTGTTCGTCGAGTGAAGAACTAGCATCCCGGTCCACTTCGACATTCTGGATGTTGCCGAAAAAGTCGGTAATCAGCCGGCTTCGTGCCGCCTCGGCGCCACCGGGGAACAGGTCGTATCGTACCCCGGCGTGAGAATGAATCTTTTCGTAATCGTAGCTGTCAAACAGCTCGCCCACGGTTTTGCGACTGGTCAGGTCTTTGACCTGATTTTCCAGAAACTCCAGGTTGTAGTATGTGTATCGATCGATGACGGCAACGCCCACGTCGTTGTCGGCGTGGTGGGAATACGATGACTGGTCGAGCTCGGATGATCCCGTAGCAATAATGTTGGGCGAATACAGCCTGCTGTACATGGTGTTTGCTTGACAGGTGTCGATCATGAAGAGAATCTCGTGATATCTGGGTGTAGACGTCCAACTGGTGAGTAGCTTATTTTCATTGCGAATGAAGCACGATGCACGATGCCCGATGCATGATTTCGTCGTTTCCATTTTCGGCAAAGAAAAAAAAAAAACATACCTCTTCTTCTCCCACATTTGTTGAAATGCGTCGGCGAGATCAAACGAACCAATCTCCTCAGCATCCTGGAACTTGAGAAACTCATTTCCACCATGGCCCGTCATGTACACCAGAATGTTACTTCGCTCGTCGGTCAGCAGGCGTTTGCTGCGCGGCATCTCGTCACCGACCCGGTCCGTCAGCAGCCGTATAAAGTTCTCGACCGTGACTTCGTACCCGCGATAGTCGACCTCGATATTGTCTCCGTAGAGATCGACGGCCCGATCGGAATTGCTGAAGACGGTGCCGGGAAAGGCGTTGCGCGGGTTGCAGGCCATGTCGTCGGGCAGCATGAGGATGATTTGCGAGTCCGGGATCCCGAGTCGCTTCACGGTCCGGTAGATGGAGAGGACGTTGGCGAGGTGGCGATAGTTGAACCAGAACCGCGATGTGCAGACCAGGACAGCCCAGTTGCTCGTGTGCTCGCACACGACGGTCGACGCAAACACGGCCAACGCCACGGCCATGACCACGGCCATGTGCAGCGGTGAACTTGTCAGCAGCATGATTGCGTCCAGCTGCCGGCTTCCAGCATCCAGCAGAGCAGCAAACAGATGGGATGCACGAAGACGCCCAGAGACTATGGGAAAGGTTGATCCGTCCGTCGGCTCCTCGGCCCCTCGTGAACGGAACGACAGTCTCCACCTCCGCCACAGATGGGGCCCGATGGCTGTCTTCGTCTGCGGCGTGATTGGATCAAACCATTCTAGCCAAGACACCATTGACACTATTAGCAGAGTACATGCTTGATTACAAATTCATACTGCATGCAGCTATAAATAATTAAAAAAAAAAAAACTTATTTATTTAAGTATTTTTATTAATATAGAAATATGAATAGCTAGTTCTCTTCCATTACAAGCCTAGTTACTAATATGTATTTCAAAATACATGGCTGCGTGTTTACGCACTCAAAACTAACCCCCCCCTTTTCCTTTTTTTTAAGGACTACGCACTAGCACTTGCACAGGAAAGCGATAAAATTTAGATGAGGAGTTATTGGCAATTGAAGATTTTACACTGCACTGTCATATTTCCTGGTCAAATAATTTCGCCTCAGATCAATAGTTGTATTCGTTGTTTCTTGTTACATAGTGCACAAATATAAACATGTTCTGGCAAGGAGAAAAAAGAAAAAAAAAGAAAAAAAAAAGAAAACAAGAAAGCAAGATAAAAGAAAGAACCTGTCGTGTTTAGTCCCAGTCTGCGAAATTATCGTCTCCGTGCATCATGTAGCTCAGAAACGACGTGCTGAGATGACCCTCGCCACAGCAAGGACAAAGGCCATCGTCGTCCGTTCCCCATTCGGTCTCCGGCATCTCGTAGCCCCCTGCTCGCGAGAATCGTACCCATTGACGCTCTTCACTGTCCCGTGAGATGGGCACTCGCTTCCAGATGATCCTGTCTTGGTCGTGGGCCGAGTCTGGATGACCTTGCTCGGCTGGTACCGGAGGCATGATTCCCAGCCTTGGATGAATGTGTCTCTGGCCGACTGGTTCTTCGTCATTGTCATCCGATTCCGACGAGCCGTTGTCTTCATCCTCGGAAGCATGCATTTTGGCATTGGATGCACGAACCACACGAGCACACCACTTCCTGCCCGACAACAGTTGCAAGTGCGTTTTATGAGCAATATAGGTAGCAGAACCATCCAAGTAGAGGCCTTCATCCTTGAGCATCCCACTCAGTTCCGCTGATACTTTCATCCCAGCGTCGTCAAAGGGCATACCGGTGATCTGAAGCTCGTTGAGGGTGCATCCCAGCTCATGGGACGCGACTTCATGGAGTTCCGAGCTTAAAAATGGCAATAGTGTCTCGGAGAAATTCACAAGATCCATTCGAAGCCGCAACAGGGATGGAAGAAGACGAGGACGGGGGCTGTGCTTGTCCTTGTAACGTGGTTCATACGGAGCACGGAGTGCCATCAAGAAGTCTGCAATTTGAGACCAAGTATAGCAGCGGAATCCGCCTCGAATCAGGGGCGGCTCCTTTGGACGCACACGCACACTCAACAATTGATCCTTTTTCAAATCAGGGTGGTATTCTCGATATAGTCTATGCTTCCGACGTTGGTCGTCGTAATAGCGCGCGATGACTCTGAAATTGACACTTGTAATCTTATTCCGAAATTCCGGGCTCAACTCGGAGAAGTGACGAAGCGATTCCGGGCTCGTAAAGACAAACGTGTTTGATCCCCACAGATAACGGGTTCCTTCTGCATGAAGAGCTCTGCATGTTGCCAGGAAGTTTATGGCAATTTGGTTGCCTCGTGACTTTTCCTCATCAGATAGATTTTCGGGAACCAGACGCGAAAGCGGATCAATGATGGGACGAGCGCTTTGCAAGGCAAATTTGAGGATTTTCAGAATGATTTCGGTGGGCAAACGGGGACGTCCGAGCTCGTGCGATGATACTGACGACCGAACACGTCTTCTTCCAGAGTCTGGATTCTGCTGCTCTATATGTGCTTGAGCAATGGGGGACCATGATATGCCATTCTCGCGCAGTATTCTTTTGAGGCGCATATTCTCCTCGACGAGAACATTGTTTGTTCGCCTGAGTGGGTGATTATAAGAAGCCTTGGCCTGATCTTCCCGATCTCTGCACTCCCAGGGATATGCAGACTTGTTTGGAGATTAGCCCACAGCACTTGATTTTGAAGTGATGCAGATAAAGAAGAGAGAAAAGAAAAGAAAAAGAAAAAAGAAAAAGGCTCAAGCTCACCAAGGACAATCCAGACATCATGGACTTTGCTATCTTCAGCAGAAGAAAGCTCTTGATTGCTTCAATAATCAAGTTCAAGAGGGGTAAAAGACCAAACATTTGTTGATAGTTCAGCCCAGAGGCCAAGTCAATCCTTCATGAAAGCCCCAGTTTAATAATTGACATAGCCTCGGTAAGAGACAGTCAGGAGTGAGGACACAGACCCAGGGAGAGGAGGAGAGGAGGAGAAAAAGAAAGAAAGAAGAAGAAGAAGACGAAGCGAAAGGGTCGTGGGTCGTGGAGGCGGGAGGTCAAAGTTTCCTAGACCGAATAGAGGGGTCACTTCGGCACAGCTGTGAAGTGGATTTTCGCATCCGGCGGGCAGGTGGTCTAATCACAATTGCCAGCTGCTAGCTTGCCGATAAACACTTCCACTTTCTAAGTGCGTAAACACGCGGCAAGTGGTTTTTAAATATACAGCAGCAGCTAGGCCTAAAATAGAAGAAATAGGTACTCATATTTTCTATATTGAAAGGACTACCTAGTACTTATTTTACTATTACATAAAGCTTTTATCATTCATTTCTCTTGTTTTTTTTTTGTTTCAGACAAGAAGTTTCTAGAGGAATGTAAGAAAACATATAGAGAAAGACTGAGAAGTATGAAGAAATATGTAAAAACATAGTAATATATGAAAGTTGTTTCCTTGATTTTAAAGCTTAGTAACTACTATATATTGAAAAAATCGTTGCTGTAAATTTATATACTGATTTGGTTGAATGAAGTAATTTAGATTAGCAACGCGGGACGGGCGCGGGCTCCCCCTTTTGCCATGTCTTGTTGTTGTGGTCGATAAATTCTTTATAGCGGACAGTCGCGCCTGTTGCGCGGGAAGGAACATTCAAAGCTGGTATTGATTGGCGTTAGGATGTTTGAGTCGCAATCGCTGACAACATGCCCCGCTTGGCAGCCTTGGATTCTGGGTTGTGAGAGACTTGCGTCCAGTGATCCGGCCGTGGTTGGCAATGTCATTATATCAAAGGTTTGGAAACACGAGGGTTGGCCGACCTGCTTCAACGAAAAGCAGTTTCGGTTTCCATCAAGAGTCTGGTGTGTCGGTCAAGAGTGCCTGTCCCCCTATAACTGCTTCCCGTATTCTTCCTTCCAAATCCGATCCCACTTCTCCTTATCGACGGCAAATTCCCGCACATACTGATGCTCCAGCTCATGAGTCCTCCTCCCCAGCAGCACCAGGCTATGCAGCGGCGGACCGAGCTCCTCGTCCGTCCCGCACAGCTCTTCCAGCGTGCCGGCCACGAACTTCTCCGTCTTGCCCCCCACGCGGGCGGCCCCAATGGCCAGGCTGTTCCGATGGTAGACGCGCTCTTTTTTCTCGTCTTCAATGTCCAGCATCTGCTGCGCGCACTGCCCGACGGTCATGTACCGGGGGGGTTCGTAGATGAGCCGCCCGCGGGCCATGTTCTCCAGGCTTTGCTCCTTGACCTTGATGTCGACGAGGACAAGGGTGTGCAGGCCAATGTGGCGGTTCTCCTTGATACGGTCGTAGAAGGAGGCGGGTTTCCAGGAGTCGGTGAAGAAGACCATGGAGACGGTCTGGCCAAAGTTGTACAGCTGGAGGCCGCATGCGCCGATGCCGGACATGATGGAGGCATTGGGGACGGTGCGCACGGGGATGGATAACTCGCGGGCTCGGATGACGAGATCGGTGTGCGTGGTTGCTCTATAGGCTCGTCAGAAGCGACGCGGATCAAGGGCAGGAGACGTCTACCAACCCAAAGGGATCTCCGACGACGCAAAAGGCTACATCTTCGGTTTGGGCATTGCGCAAGATTTCGTCACTGTTCGACTCGACCATCTCTCTGTCGGCAATGGTGATGGAACGGCCGTAGTAGGTTTCCTGCGCAAATTGTCAGCCGAGGTCTCTCACCCTCCTCCTTTCTTTTTTTTTTTTTTTTTTAGGTTTGTGTGTGTGTGTGTGTGTGTGTATTTGTTCTTTCTCCCCATGGTAGAGGCGGCGGCGGCGGCGGTTAGAAAGACGTACAAGCACCGACTGGTCGACCAGGAGGACGCTCGTGTACGCCTCCAGATAGACCCTCGAGGCATTTTTGACAACCTCGAGGCCCTTGACGGTGATGTCGGTCTCGTCAGAGAGACCGAGGCCGACGAGGTACAGCATGGTGGTTTGGTAGCAGTGCGTGCGCTCCTGCGGTGTCGGGAGTCGGGACAAGGAGGGAGGTTTTGGCGCCCAAAAAAAAAAAAAAAAAAAAAAAAAAAAAAAGAAACCCCTCCTCCCGCGGGGGACCAATGATGCAGTGACAGCGACAAGTGACAGACAAGAGACAGGATAGACCAACAGCTCCATACCATTGCCCCACTATTTTTGCTCAATGCATGTGCGGATACAGATTCACGCCGTCTCAAAACTTTGCGTCCCTCCATCACCGGCGCATATACGTACACGACCCAACGAGACGAGGCAACAAGACGGAAGAAATCAGACGAGACAGAAGAGACAGACGAAATACCCACGCACCGCGACGTCCATGGCCGACAAGAAAGGCAGCGCATATGGCGCCCCCGCCGGCGGCACCGATTTCCGCAAAACATGGGACCTGGACGAATATGCCGCCAAAGCCAACGAGCGTGAGGCCAAGGAAAAGGAAGAACGCAAGGCGCGGTACGAGGCCAGACTCGCCGGCAAGACCTATCACAAGCCTCTCACGGGCGACGAGACGTACACCTCGGCGCGCCGAAATGTCATTGATCTCACAGCCCAGGTGGGCAAGTCGCAGCTGGTGCCCGTGGGCGCCGGCGTGGGCAAGCGAGGCCGCAGCGCAGGATTCTACTGCGAGGCCTGCGACCTCACCTTCAAGGACAACAAGCAGTTCCTCGAGCACATCAACACGATGCAGCATCTGCTCAACACGGGCCAGACGATGGAGGTGAAGCGCGCCACGGCGCAGGAGGTCCACGACCGGATCGCGTACTGGGTCCGCCGACGGGACGAGCTGGCCCGCGAGAAGGCCACGAGTCTGCAGGAGAGGCTGCAGATACGGGAGGAGGAGCGGGAGAAGGAGCTGGAGGAGAGGCGGATGCGCAGGCGGGAGCAGGCGGAGAAGAAGCGGCTGGAGAAGGAGGAGGCGGCCAAGGTGAAGACGGAGTATGGCGATGATGTGCGCGTCGAGGGCGAGCATGACGAGGAGGACATGATGGCCCAAATGGGGTTTACGGGATTTGGGAGTGTGAAGAAGTAGTTTTTTTTTTCTCGTTCTCTTTTTTCTGTTCCCTTTCCTTTCCTTTCTTCTTTTTTTTGTCCTCCATGTCTTTTCATTTTCCTTCTGGTGGTAGCGATGTAGAGTTGGCATCACATATGATACCCATGAATTTTGAATGTATTTTAAATTGTACTTGGTCGATTTCCATTACCTATCTGTTTTATCATGGTCGTTCGTGCCAGAACCTGGCATTTGCACGGCCAAGTGTCAACCACACGCCCTCCGTGACCAATCATCGATTGACCCGCTTCTCCAGCTGCCCATCCCCCGGCTAAGTAAGTATCTACCAGGTACTAAAGCTACCTATTGTAGTACGTGCACTACCTTGCATGTACTTAAATGGGCACTTACTATGAAGCAGGTACTTCCCGCCGCCCAAAACACCACAAACACCATCTCCAGTCTCCAAACGGCCACCTCTTGGCCACCTCTCGGCCTCGGCCTGCCCTCAACGCCATGCTCATCCCCTTCCTCCTGTCCGTCCTCGCGGGCATCCTCTTCGTCCTTGCCCTCAAACTCGGCCTCAAGGCCCTGGCACGCCTCCCCCCGACCCGGTACACGCCGCCGCAGGATCCCCGCGACAACCACATCCAGGTTTTGGTCCTGGGCGACATTGGCCGCAGCCCGCGTATGCAGTATCATGCCATTAGCGTCGCCAAGCATGGACGGAGAGTCGACATTATCGCCTACAGAGGTAAATTGACATGAAGTGTCTTTCTTAAAGGACGTTGTACTTTATCTCTGACTCCTTTTCTGCGCGTGCTCACCACGGGACTTTTCTTTTCTTTTTCATTTCCTGTTTCTGTTTTTTTTGTCTATATTTCCTTTTGTTGCTTCTCTCTTCCTTGTTTTTTTTTCACTCTTTCTGAACATGTATAAATATACCTTCTAACTTTTTCCAGAAACGTCAAGACATCCTCACCTGATTGGCAATGACCGCGTGTCCATGTATGCGCTCGCGCCGCAGCCAGAATGGATTGCCTGGGGCACGCTGCCCTTTTTCATCAATCTTCCGTGCAAGGTCGTGCAGCAGTTTTGGACCTTGTTTTATACCATGATGTGGGCTACGCCGGCTGCGCAGTGGATCATTATTCAGGTATTTATTGTCTCTTTCTATTCCTTTTCGTTTCTTTTTCGTTTTGTTCTTTTTCAGATCGAAATCCGACTGTCGACAAAATGCTATATTCGCCTCCTGACCAAGCGTGCAGAACCCGCCCTCCATCCCAACTTTTCACGTAGCCCTCATCGTATCCCTCATCCGGGGCAGCAAAGTCATCATTGACTGGCACAATTACGGGCACACCATTCTCGCCCAGAAATCCCTTCCCGCCACACTCCTCGTGCCCGTGTACAAGTGGTATGAGGTGACGCTGGGCAAGTTTCTCGGAAACGCCAACCTGGCCGTCACGCATGCCATGGCGCGGCAGCTGCGAGGCCGACCATTCAGTCTGCGAAATCCCGTGTACACACTACATGACCGGCCCGCCGAGCTATTCCAGCCCATCGACTCGCCCTGCGCGAGACGGGAGTTCCTGGAGCGGCTCCCGGAGACGAAAGCGCATGCCCAGAACATCGCGGACGGGCACATGCGTCTCCTCGTCAGCAGCACGTCGTGGACCCCGGATGAAGATTTTGGAATCCTGCTCGAGGCGCTGGTCTCGTACGCGAACCCATCCAGCGATGAGGATCCTTCTACGGAGCCGCCGCGTCCGATTATGGCCATCATCACGGGCAAAGGTCCCCAGAAGGAAAAATATCTGGAGCAGATCCGCCAAATTCAGGACCAGGGTCGTCTGCCCGGCATCAAAGTCCTCACCGCGTGGCTGTCCAACCGCGACTACGCCAACCTTCTTGCCTGCGCGGACCTCGGCATCTCCCTCCACAAGTCGAGCTCGGGCGTCGATCTGCCCATGAAGGTGGTCGACATGTTTGGAGCGGGACTCCCCGTCGCGGCGTACTCTGCGTTTGAGAGCTGCGGCGAACTTGTCAAGGAAGGGGTCAATGGATGCGGGTTCGAAACAGCCGCGCAGCTCAAGGACATTATGCAAAGGCTCTTTAGCCAGCGGGGGCAAGAGGAGCTGGCGACGCTGAAGCGGGGAGCCATCAAGGAAGGATCGCTGCGGTGGGATCAAGAATGGGACAGGGTGATGGAGGGGCTGTTGGGGTTTTCGGACAATAAAAATAGGGAGTAGACGAGTAGATGGTGTTGCAGAAAGATGATAACTGAACCAAGACGGGGGACTGGCAGAGGGAGAAGAAACAGAGAGAGGTGTGCCACTCGTCGCATATACCCTACACAGCCGCAAGATCTGCACACTCATGCAGATACTTTTGTGCGTTGTACTAAAATTCACAAAGGCCAAGTTACAAGCCCGCACCCGCCATTCCCACGAAAGATGTGTTGGAGTTTCAAGCTTCACAAACGAAGAACAGAAAAAAAAAAGAAGAAGAAAGGGGGGGAAAGAAAGGGGCAGAGAGAAGACGAAATAAATAGAAAAGAGAGAAACCGCCAAGGTAAAACATAAAAACACCCACCATGCAAAAACACCATGCTAAACAATCCCAAATAGCCCCTTCCATCCATTCTTCCATCATTCAGCCTTCCATTCCGACTTAGTCCTCCCCCAAGCTCTCACGCACACACTTCCTACAGTGCCTCCGAAAATCCTTGTGCTTCCCCTCCCGCTCCTCCCTCAACATGCGCGCGGCCTCGACATTCGCCGCGCTGTCGCAGTTTGGATCGTGGAACAGGCTGATTGTGCTGACGAGAATGGTCTCGGGGCTCTGGACGGGGCTCCAGCGCTCCGAGGCGGCCTCGTAGCCGTACTGGTCCTCCTCGGGGGGGTGCAGGATCGAGATGCAGAGCTTGCCGTCGGGGTAGATGTTGGGGTGGAAGGGGATGGGGGATTGGAAGGTCAGCGAGGGGGGCATGTGGGGGTACGTTGGGGGGAAGACGAGTTTGGCGCGAAAATTGCCTCCTGAGTGTTGATTAGCAGGAGTTACTTTGTTAAAAAGAAAAAAAAAAAGAAGGAGAAATTCAATGGAATGTACAAATGCTCATCATGTTTATACATGGCATAGAAAACGGCCATGGCTGAAGAAAGACGAAAAGAAAAGAAAAGAAAACAGGAAAAAAAAAAAAAAAAAAAAAAAAACCCAACCGCCATAGTATTTGCAGTCATCGCTAATCATGAGCATCACCTCCCACTCAAATATATTCCCATCGCTCACCAGCCCGCACGACACCCCCTGGAGGTCCTTGCTCGACTGTATCTCCTTGAGCTGGCGCCCGAGGAGCGACGCCGCCGGCGAGACGGATGAGGCCATGGCTCTTGCGGGGAAATTAACGACAAAAAAAAAAAAGTAAAACAAAAAGAAAAAGAAAAGGTAAAAAAAAAAAAAAGAAGATACCCCACCCCCACAACGTTGTCGTTTTTGTGGCACGACGACTCACGTGGGTAGGTAGTTTTTTTCTGCTCCGGTCTCAGTGTATCTATCTGATGGATTGGTACTCGTGCGCAAGGGAGTAGCCCGCGCAGCTTGGCGTGGGAGGGGAGAAAAAAGACGGCTGGGAAGCTCGTTTTCTGCGACTCGCGAGAGATGTAGTTGGTCGGCGGGGGAGGGCAGAGAGGAGGGGGAGGAGGAAGCTAAGAAGAGAAGTGGTATGACAGGATCACGGATGATGCATCATGTCGTGTGAGCGGGCACGTTTTCGAGAAAAATGTCGGGCTGGGAGGGGAACAGCGGCCCCACTTGGAGGTCGACGAGTGGTCAGCTTGGCCAACAACTCAGACTCAGACTCGAGAGCACCGACATGATCCGTAGACATACAACCCAGCTGGATAAGATTACTTTTTCTGACAGATGTCAGGCAGGCATAAACACGACAATACCATATTTGAATCAATCACCAAAAAAAGAACATATAAATGAGAACGTTGTTTGTCAAGACATCCTACCACTTATCTAGGGAGCAGCTGAACAAATCCGCATAGTATCAACCCTCAGGCAAACACCCACGCTGCCTACAAAGTATTGGCAGGATTCCGTGTCGGAAAATGACATCTTGCATCCTGCAAAGCGTTCTTCCGGCCTTGTTAAACTTGCTCCCAAATTGCAAAACATCGAACTGCGCACTCATCCGTTCGGACCGGCAAACCCCGGATTGTTACATATCCTTACATATACTCTCGTCTCGCATCCTCTACAGTGTCTACACACTCCGTTCATCTTACGTCGAACTTGGGCTTTCATTCATGTCAGAAACCTTGCATCTTGGTCGTTATCTCACACGGCAGGTGCCCTAATTGCTTCGCAGAGCTGCGCATGACGACGCTGCAGTTCGGTTTGCTCCTCCCTCAGGTTGTAGTGACTGATTCCTAAGCTGTTGACTTCACTGACCATTTGTTGGTTCTTTATCTCCATGGTGTGTAGGCCGTTACCCAGTGATATGATCCTTTCCTTGAACTGGCTCAGCGCATGCTGCATATCCAGTACCGCCGTGGTGTTATGTGCCACGCGTGACTCCAGCTCTGCGACAACCTGCGCCAAGTTGGCTGGCGGTTTACTCGTGGAGTTGCTGCCGCTGATATTGCCCTTAGGCGCTAGTATCTCCTCGACGTACCTTCTCGAGCCATCTTCGGTAGTGCGGTTCTGGTTGTCGTCCACTTCGGCACCGACCACTGCAGGCGATGCGGCCGGCAACGCCATAACTGACCCTGAAAAAGCGGACGAGACTGAGCTCCGGGGCGAAGAAGTCAAAGTTGACAGCGAATTGGACATTGTTGACGAGCGCTTCTCAGAACATTCAGCAGGCATCCAAGATGTCAAGTCGATGTCGTCTTTTTTCTTTTTGTGTGACTTACCGGGTTCATGCTGGGTAATATCGAAAGCTGACCTCCTTGCAGCCTCGGAGAGTTTTCCAACTCAACTTTGTCCATAGAGATTGGTGGCAGCGGCTGTCGCTTTTCGAGAACCAGTGGCAAAACGGACTTGTCAATCTGGGCGATTATACCTTTGAATCGCGGTTCCAACGCCTCCGGATGCTTGGCGGCATAGACGGGAAACCAACGGCCCCTGGCACACCCACGCACGCCGTAAAGAATAGCGAGGAGCTCGAATTCGGCCAAGGTGGGAATTCTTTTGACGCGAATATCACCGAATGTGTGTCGAGCCACGCTCATCATGGAAGGTTTGACGACAATCTTCCCAAGAACCCTCCGAAAATCAGCCTTCTCCATATGTGATAGGCGAGTATAACGCGATCTGTACTCCTGGCAGAGAAGCTCATACGCTAGCTTCTCGACGGGGTTTTTTGAGCGATCGGGTGGTACGAGAATCATGGTGGCACTCTGCACAGTGGACCGGACGGCCATGTGTTTGGGAAGCAACAATCAATAAGGAACGCGCAATGAGGAATGCGAAATAGAGGAATGTGGAATGCTAAGTAGGAAACAAAAGATAGTATGTGAGATGTAATGTAGGAAAATGCGAAGCAAATGGAAGCCGATGGGCCCCTTGCAGCGAACAACGGACCAAAAGTTGCTCGACACCCAGTCCAATGTGTGGATTTGACATTTGTAAACGAACCACCAAAACAAGATGGGCGCGTCTTTGCCCACGTGTCTGACCAGACCTGTATGGCGGGACATGGACGGAAAGAGCGGGCGGGCGGCGGCACCTGCTACCGCTTGGACTGGCAGCTGGCACGAGTGTATGGACGAGCCAAGTACTCTACCTAGGTACATGACATACTGTTTCTTGGCTTCTGGATTTCTAGACCTCTAGTCTCTTCATATAGGATATCATTATCCTTTATTGGGACAAGTCCTGCACATAGATTTATATGACTATCTACCTATCTACCTATCTACCTGCGTTGCTTCCTACCTTCCCACCCGCTTTCCTTAAATATCTGTCTTCCTACATCAGTATCTAACCTTCCCAGCTACCACCTAGGTACTTCGTATAGCCCTGTCCCCGAAACCCTCTCTTCATGCTGCTGTATCACAACTAATGCCGGCGAACCACATACAGTACCCAGCACGCAACAGCGCTTTTCCTGGCTCGAGTTCGGCCCTGACTCCTACAGTCTCTCTACTCAACGTCTTGGTAACCGGCGATAGGGTATGGGTCGAACCGGACCACCCAACCTCCCAGCACGGTACGGAGCGGCTGCAAACAGACTCGTATCCAAGTTTGGCCGTCTTGCTGTTGCAGCACGCGTGGCTCTCGTGGCCCGCGTTGTCCGAGTTGTCGTTGTGGAAGCTGCCGGAGCAGGAGGACTGGCACCTATAGCTGGTATATGGCGCCGCGGAGTGCTCAGTCCATCTCCGTTGTAGTGAATAAGCAGCATCTGTGCCGCAGAGGCACGTTCTCGCGGGTCCAACATGGCCATTTCCCGAATCCTGGTATATGGATTGACGGTAGAGGCTACGAATTGAACCATGTCACGAACCGCCGCCGTATCCCTGAACGTACCCAACGCTTGGCGGAAATCGCCGGCATTTGTTACCCACATCAAGGTGACGAATAATGACCACACATCGACCTTGGGAGTCTGTTCCACTCCCTGATATATCTCAGGTGCCATGTAAATGTCGGTGCCCACGTGCGAAATGGCGCCACGAGTACGGTTGCAGAGCCCGAAATCTCCGAGCTGGAACACATACTTACCGTCCGAGTTCCTGACATAAAGGATGTTTTCAGGTTTCACATCCCGATGAATAATGTCGTTGTAGGCGATGAAGTCAAGTGCCTGGAGCATCTGCTGCAAGACAAAATCTGCAACTTTAAGTCCATCTACCCCTCTGTCCATCACCAGGGACTGCAAGGTCCCGTCCTTCAACCGCATGAATATCTCAGGCTTTGGCTTGTCCCAGTTTTGCGACGCCAAGTACTCAACTATATACGACTGGTACGAGACATTAGTTTTCATGCACATGAGATAAGGCAGGGAGGAAGGGAAGGAAGAAGGAAGAAGAAGGAAGAAGAAAGAAGAAGAAAAGAAAAAAAAACAAAGAAAAAAAGAACAAAGAAAAGAAAAAGAAAAAGAAAAAAAAGAAGCGAGACGTTGCGTAGTACGTACGTGGCTGATGCGGGACAGAGTTTCAACCTCGCGCTTCAGAGCATAATGAAGCGATTGCCTCCATTCATTTTCATTTTGCTGTGACATTTCTGTAGGCCTCTCCAGGATCTTGACGGCCATTAGATTTCCTGAGTCCACATTGACGCACTTGAATACGGTTCCGAATTGGCCGCTGCCGAGCTTTTCGCCAATCTTGTGATATCGTGTGGTGGCCTGCTGCTGCTCCCGCTGCGCCCCTGTGTGGATTCTCGTCATTCGCTGTGATGGCAGATCGGTTGGTGCTTCATCCACAGTCCGACAGAGGCGTGGGTCCGTGTTTTGAAGGCAAGCATAGAATGATAGATATCTACTTGGTAAGGCTTTCCTTTAAAAAAAAAAAAATTACCTAGTAGGTACTTACTCGTCGCTTAGCAAATGACATGGCCTGCAGGTACCCAAGTAGGTACATACAGTGGGACGCGAAATCTATCTGACCAAAGGAAGGTATCGCGAATTTAGCCAATTAAGCATAAAATATTTAAACATAAAAAATAAAAATAATTAACTAATATACCTTATATTCTAGCTTTCTC
>AFRA01000114.1:0-52730 GCA_000223055.1 Claviceps fusiformis PRL 1980
AGAGAGAGAGAGAGAAACGTACCTCACTTTTTCCAGAGTGCTTTCGTATTGCTTTATCATCTCCTGGTTGTCTTCCTCAAACATTTGAATTTGTTCCTGGGTCAAACCTTCTGTGACTGACGCGCCATTGTCATTGTTCTGGTGATCATCATGACCATGATTGTTGTTGTCTGAAGCGCTCACAGAAGTGGAAGCCCTCGGCCCTCTTTCCGACGTGAGAGGAAAATCCGCAAAATCGCCTGCAGGTGGAAGCAGCAACCCGCGAGTCCTCTCTATCTCCCGATTCAACCTGGTTTCCATCATATCTTGCTGAGTGCGGCAACACAGCTCCAGCTTCTGTCGCAGAAACCACAAGACGCCGTCGCGATGAATTCCTGTCTGCTGACCTTTGGCTTCTGCCTCCAAGTGCTCGGCCGTTTTTCCCGCCGAAGCGCTGTCGCCCGAGGCCCATGATGTCAGAGCACCCAAGCCACTGGCGAATTTCTTCCGCACAACGGCAGACTCTGTTTCTCGACGAAGCTGCTCTGCATCGTCCAAGCCTCGAATGCTCGCATTGAGTTCACGAATCATTTGTTTTGCACTGACATCGACATCTTCTCGTTCTCGGTCGGTCAGCACCTGCGGCCTTCCGGCTGCGCTGTTGTGGCCAGGTATCCTTCGTGGCTGGGCTGTCGAAAGATAGGCTTGCCTGACATCCTTGAGTTTACGGTGCAGGCTGGTGATGTGCGAGTTCTGTCAGAGACGGTAAGTGAATACGAAATTTGAGAAGCGCCGCAGATATTTTGTGGATGTGATTTTTTTTTTGCCACCCACAGAGAGGCCAAGAGACTCACTATGCGATAAGCCTCCTTCACGAATCCGTCGAGCGTGTCGAAATCAAGAGCAACTTTGCCTGATGCTGGTGCGGCACCTCTCTCGCTGAGGAGTGCATTGAAGGTGCTCGTCAAGTCCGTAGACGGAGGAAGGGAGAATGACATGGTAGTTTCCGTGCTGTGATTTGCGCAGACGTGGAAAATGTAGTGGTAAAGTTGGTCGTCGCCATCAATTGTCTTGTGCAATTCGCTGTGTTGGCGTGACATACAAGCACCCAAATCGGCTACGTAGCATAAAAAGTTCCAGCGTGCTTAGTCATGCCAGCCGTCCGGGCCCCCCAGTGGCTTCGAGGACCAAGATAGAGCGTCGAAGACACAGGCATCGTGGGCAAGAAGATAAAAAAAGAACATGCTCGACTTGAATCTTTTCTAAACTAGAAATTCTTGTTTCACGGATCGACTGGCAGCAGTGAACAACACTAGTGGTCAGAGGGCGACACTAATGTGCGCCATTGATCATGTCTCTTCAGATCTATCTACCCTTGAAGTTCAACCCCAGCTGACGTTGCCAACATGGCATCGACCTGCGGATTTGCAGCTGCATCTGATGCCAAATTCGGTCGCTCGTGGATGGGATTTTGCAGCATGAATGATTTTGCCACGTACAGCAACCATGGATCTTGTTCCGACATCGGTCTGGTGTCTCGCCAATTTTACCTCGGTCGTGCGGCTTTGGATGCGGGTCCGTCCCTCGAGCCCTGTCACCGGAATGTTGAAAGCTTTTCGATATCTGTCGTCGCAAGGAGCGAGGAGCGAGGCCGTTTAATGGACATGATTGGCGCAGGCTTCAAAATGGCTGGCCACTTCTCGGTGATCTTCTGGGCACAGAACCCGGTGTGGTTTTTTTTTTTTTGTTCTCGGCCATTTTTGTCATTTCTGAGTACGCTGGCATTTATCGCTCAGAAAGAAGAGTGGCTCGTTCTTTCTACGACGGCAACTCATGTAGGCCGACTTTTGCCTTGGTCGGCGCAACTTCACCCCTGTCCACATTGATCTAGACTGTAAATATTGAGGCAGGCATGCGCCATCGTTGTCGAATGTTGTGCAGTCATGCTTGTTCCTAGATCACCTCGTGGATCGGAAATACCGCCGTATAATTTAAAGAACAGCACCGTGACTGCGCCGTTGTCTGGCCTTGCTGGCAACATAGACTCGTCGATCCGTAGGTCATAGAGAAGCTTGGTCTTCATTAAAAAGCAGAAAGGACCTAGAGGCCGGCTGCCATGGAGCAAGAGCAGCAGAGAAATACATGTATGATAATGTCCATGGAGGCGTCAATAAGGAAATATCGCACTGAATAATAAACGTACTAAGATAGCATTGTTCATAGCGAGAAATGACCATGACACCATATACTCCCGTTTTCGTACTGATGAATGTACATAATTCGATTACCGCACAATTTTTA
The DNA here is from genome assembly GCA_000223055.1 of Claviceps fusiformis PRL 1980. Lineage (NCBI taxonomy): Eukaryota > Fungi > Ascomycota > Sordariomycetes > Hypocreales > Clavicipitaceae > Claviceps > Claviceps fusiformis. The sequence goes on from AFRA01000114.1 coordinate 2,281, forward strand.
GACCTTTGTAGCGGCTCCGGCGTGCCGTATTTCTGTGCTTTCCAATTTCTCAATCGTGACTTGTAGCCTATTGCGCCCCCTTTCTGCCACGATAGTACCGTAAACTTCACAGCGCGGGGATGGACTTGTCCACAGATTCTCTCAAAGACTCCCACATCAACCAATCTGACCGTGTTGTCCTGTGATATGTAAGCAAGACGAGGCGCCATGTAAACCAGATACTGTTGTACTTTTCGTGACTTCTAACGAGCCGCGAGGGCATGAGAGAAAAAAGACAAGTAAAAAATAGGAAACACTTACGGCAATAAGCCCATCGAATTCACTTTCCAAATGCCCACGGCCAACGCAATCAGCTGCATCACCACGTATACCAACTTAATTTGTAAAATCTGCGCGGCATTTTTCTCTGAATGGAACTTCTCAAAGGCCTGATTTGTGGCCATCAAGCCGACGATTGGATTCTTGAAAGCCATAAACACCATCATGATACTGAAGATTTGGAGTGAATTTCCAGACATGTACATCATGATACCGGTCATGGGAAGGGCCTTTACGGGAGCCAGGGCAATTTCCCATGCTTTCTTGACCTTGAGGGTTTCCATTTCGTCGGCCGAAGGCGGCTTTCGCGGCTGAACTTTGGAGTCTTTGCTTGGCTTCTGAAAGAATGGAACATGGGTCAGGGAGCGGTCGGTTTTGAAGAGATGCTGAAGAGATACTGCATAAAGAGATATTCGGATGCTATGGAAAGGCAGGAGCTGACCTTGGAGCCAGAAGGACTTGATGGAGAAAAGCCCACGGGGTCGGGAATGCCAGGAACCTTGGATTTGGCGGGTGGAGGAGAGCGTAGCTGCGCAACCCAGGTTGGCACGTGGGTCGTGGGCGTGGCCATGATCAGATGAAAGGGCGAAAACAGATTGTTGGCGATGCGCTGGTCGTGTTTCGAAATGCTAAGCGCGTCCGAATGGGTGTCGTGACGTGAGTCTTGTTGATGATAAGGTTGGTGTTTGCGATAGCTCGGTCTGTCTGGAGTCTGCACTGTGCACGTCGTTGATTGCTTATCGATAGCAGGATTGGAGTTCGTGGCTCCGTCAGGCCGCGCATTAATACTGGTTTTGGCAACCGCGGCCCCTTTCCATTGCTCGGCTTCATCATTCCGCATGCACAACGAAGCGCGGCAATCTATCCATCCCAAAGTCATCACGTCCGACAAGCCGCCGAATCGACGAATCGACCGAGCAGACAACGATTTTGCGGCCTTGGGGCATACGAACAAGCTTAGAACAGGTAGGCGGCCCTGGTCAAGTCATCGACAAGTCTAGATTGTACGAATCTGCAGTGCTACCACAATCAGCCCATCCAGCCACGGAGCGTGATTCGTCGAATCGTCGCAGAAGAGGTCTAGTCTGGCCATATTGTGTGTGTCGCTCAGACACGACGGGCTGGTGGAATAGGTCATTCAGTGGCCGCTCACTTTTCATTCCAATTGGACGCCGCCGTTGACCATCATCCTCAGCTGTCTCGAATTCTGGATTTTTTTTTGTATTAACAAAAAGACGTGAAGTGAGGGGTCCGGCACTGAGTCGCTCCGTGCCGATACCAGCCCATCGTTGGCGGCTATTTGGCGACGCGCGACGAAGCATCCCCTACGCATCAACGGCTCAGAGAACAACCTTGCATTTGCTGGGACCTGGCAAATCCGGGCCAGGCTGGGCCATATTACTTCCACCTTGAGCTGCCGCCGCCACCACCACCGCAATGTCAACCAAAGATGGTGGAGGTGATTCAAAGCTGTTCGCTCGTGTAAGCTTTTAACTCCTCAAACATCTTGTCCTCCTTGTTCACCTGCCCTCTCGCTCCCTTGTTTCTATGTACAAGTGCCCAACAGGCGAGTGAGATTGCTTTTTGTTTGCATTCTCCTCAACCCGTTTTTTTTTTTTGGGGGGGGGGGGGGGAGCTTTCTCTCGTCCCCCTCTTGTTCTCTCTCTCTCTCCTTTTTTTTTGTTGCCCCCTCCGGATTGAAAACACATACTTTCATCTATATGGCAGCATCACAATTCGCCACGACTGCGGGGTGATCATGGCTGTTTTCCCTTTGTACATGCCTCCTTTGGCATTCGATAGGCTAAGAACTCCACAGGGCAAAGTAGCGGAACTGCGCCTCGAGCTGAACAGCGGCGGGAAGAAGGACAAGAATTATGGCGTCAAGAAAGTGGCACTCAAGAGAATTGTTGCCAACATGACGATGAGCAACAACGACATGGTGGCTCTGTTTCCCGATATAATAGCCTGCATGCACATCCCGAGCTTGGAAATCAAGAAGATGTAGAGTACAGCCGTCCTGGATGCAAATGTGAGACTGGCAAACTGACAAGATATAGGTGTTTCTTGTACCTGGTCAACTACGCTCGAGTTAGGCCAGACATTTCTGTCAAGGCGATTCCAGTCCTACAAAATGTACGCATCAGTCCTTGATGTGCTACAACATCATCCAGGCTAACAGTTCTGCCCCCCATAGGACATGGAGGATAAGAACCCACTAGTTCGAGCCCTTGCGCTTCGTACCATGTCATATATTCACGTCAAAGAGTTCGTCGAGGCCACCGTTTCCACCGTGAAGCACATGCTGCGGGATAGCGACCCATACGTGCGCAAAACTGCCGCATTTTGTGTAGCCAAACTTTACGACCATGATCGACAAATGGTTGAGAAATCAGATCTCATCGACAGACTCAACTCTCTGCTTCGCGACGATAACCCGACGGTCGTTGCCAGCGCGCTTGCGAGCTTGATGGACATTTGGGAACGGAGCGATGCCATCAAACTCACCATCGATTACAGTAATGCCTCGAAAATGGTGGCGATTCTGCCCGATTGCTCTGAGTAAGCTCCTCTTCACCCTCAAGTTCGTGTCGAGCAAAGCCGTCGTACTCTTGTTTTCTTGTCTTTCTTTTCTTTTCTCTTTCCTCTGCCTTTGCTCTGGTAATATTCTAGACTGACAAACTGAGACAGATGGGGTCAAACATATATACTAGAGGCTTTGATGTCCTACGTGCCACAAGAAACGGGCGAGGCTGCTTTGCTAGCAGAGCGCATCGCGCCTCGTCTGTCACACTCCAATTCCTCCGTCGTATTGACATGCATTCGCGTGATTCTATACCTGCTGAATTATATCGCCGATCAGAAACAAGTCACAGCATTATGCAGAAAACTATCACCGCCCCTTGTCACACTCCTTGCCAAGGGCCCCGAAGTGCAGTATTTGGCCCTCCGGAACGCCTTGCTCATATTGCAACGACGACCCGATGTGTTAAAGAACGATATCCGAGTGTTTTTCTGCAAATACAACGACCCAATCTACGTCAAGGTTACCAAGCTGGAGCTTATTTTCATGTTGGCCAACGAAAAAAACATTGATGAAGTCTTGACGGAACTGCGAGAATACGCCACGGAAATAGATGTTCACTTTGTCCGCAAGGCAGTCCGTGCCATTGGAAAACTCGCAATCAAGATTGAGCCGGCGGCTAGGCGATGCATTGACCTTCTCCTGGAGCTCGTGTCCACCAAGGTGACTTATATCGTTCAGGAGGCGACGGTTGTCATTAAGAACATCTTTAGGAAATACCCCAACCAGTACGAATCCATCATTGGCACGCTATGCGAACACCTGGATTCACTAGATGAGCCTGAAGCCAAGGCGGCCATGGTATGGGTCATTGGACAATACGCGGATCGCATCGAGAACAGCGATGCTTTGCTGGAGGACTTTCTGTACTCGTTCCAGGAAGAGCCGGTCGAGGTCCAGCTAGCACTCCTGACAGCCACAGTGAAGCTCTTCATCCAACGGCCAACCAAGGGGCAGGAGCTGGTCCCCAAGGTGTTGAAGTGGGCGACAGAGGAGACGGATAACCCGGATCTACGAGATCGAGCCTACATGTACTGGCGACTCTTGTCAACGGACATGAACGCAGCAAAGCAGATTGTCATGGGGGAGAAGCCACCGATCACGGCAGAAGCCGAAAAGCTCGAGTCCTCGACCCTGGAGGAAATGTGCCTCAATGTCGGCACGCTCGCTACGATCTACCTCAAGCCTGTGCAGACTGTGTTCCGATCTGCTCGGCCGCGGAAACTCCAAGACTCGCCAGCATTGCAGAGGCAAACATTGCTCGCGGACGGGGATGGCCAGAAGAGCTTAAGCATGTTTGGTCGTGGAGGGCAGGCAACAAACGTTGATTTAGTAAGTCGAAACGCTGTTTCGGGCAACGGGGAGGGCAATCTCTCGCAGGCGGTCAGCGACGCGGATGCGTACTTCTCAAGTGTTGGGACGCAGCAGATGGCGGCGATGCGGTTGGATCATGGCGAGGATATGTTTGGCGGCGGGGGCGGCGGCAATGCGACGGGCTATGTGGTCAGCGCGTATGCACCAGAGGCTGTGCTGCAGCCGGCCCAGGGAGCCGGGAGCAATGGCGATCTATTGTCTTTGTGAGAGAGGAAGGACGTAATGCTGAATTTCGATGACGGATACGTGCCATGATGCAAAGGGGGGGGGGTTTGGCCATTTTGTGTGATGATGTGAGGTGTGGGACTTGAGAAGAATGCGCCACGGCCTATGGACGAGGTCTTGAAGGCGCGCCAATGCTTTATTTTTGGTGGTAACTGTGTATACATTATATCTGTATGTACAACAAGTCTGTACATATAGCATGCGGTGGGCGTTTGGTGTCCTATATCGTTGTTTGACAGGTTTCACCTTGGGAAGACGTCAAAAGCCAAGAGCCAGAAATGGGCAAGACTGATACATGCTGCACGTGTAGACAAGCAAAGGAAACTGATTTGGATTAGTGAAAAAGGAAATCGAAACATGATGAATAAAAAAAAAAAAAAAGGTAGTGCGGACAGCATGGCTTAATGGACATGGCATAACAAGGGTCAGACTACAAGTCTGAGCGGGTGGATTCGCCCGGAATCTGTCGGTAAGTAGCTACTGAGGTACCTATGGTATACCAGACATGATATGTGGTTGGCTGCGCAGTGCAGTATCCGGTCGGCTCGTCTTGCAAGGCACGGTCACGCATAAGAAGTGTACCAATGTGGATTTTTTGTTGCGGCGTCGGAACTTTTTTTCATTCGCGCGCGGATCTTGGGATGTAGAGGGGAATGGATGTGGGATTGTGGGATTGTGGGATTGTGGGATTGTGGAAATGCGTATATACATAATATGTACGTATGATATGTGCGCAGCTGCAGAGGCCGCAGGGATTGGTAGACGAGACGCGGCGAGAAGGCTTTTTCTCTTTGCTGGTGATGGACGGATGATGTGTGATGGATTGGTGATTTGTGGTTGGCGGCAACGGCAATGACGCTGACGTCTGGTCCGTCCCCAGCTCGAGGTTTGTGACATGTGCACAGGCCGTTTGGAGATGAGCGCGGTAGGTCATTCCGAATCCTTTGGCCATATGATTTTGGTGTAGAATAGTTTCGGAAGTACTTGCGGCCCATTGTGCCTGCTCGGCTTCTTGGATTTACCTGCACGTAGCCGTACTTTGGGTACCTAGTACCTAAAGAGGGCCCGGATGTTCCTCCTCCTTTTCTATTCCTTTGAGCTTCTTTTTTTTTTTTTTTTTTTATTTCTTTATTGGAGTGTCTCAGTGCTGGGCTTCTCGAACACTTCGTCGTGCTGCACCATCACATTTTGTTGGTCTGGGGGACTTTTCCGCGCGGGCGTTCAAGTCTGGTGTCTTAGACATTCCAGTCCAGAGATCCAGACAATAGAAAAAAAAAAAAAAAAAAAAAAACAAAAAAAAAAAACCCAGGCGCGTAATGTCCCTGGTGCGAGCATTTTGATGGAACCAGAAGCAGAAGCACCCAGCTTGAGCTTGTAGCGAACCAGGTATTTGACGACGTCTTGTTGGGACTGGCTGGCTGGCTGGCGGACTGGCGGGCCATTCGCCGCAGTTTAGCTTGTGCAGCCGCCCGACGCTCGCTCCCATGTCCAGATTGTCCACAGACTTCTTCACAGTCGCGCGGCGCTTCATGGAGAAGCAAGCGCCTCTTCCCCCACCTTTTGCTCTCTCCTCCTCCCCCCCCCCCCCCCTTCCGGGTCATGGTGCGGTCATGGTCCTGGGCCTCAAGTCAGCACCGACAAGACCTGACGTCTACATCAATTCCATCAATTCTTGTCTAGGCCTGGATCTTGCCTGCACCGGGTCAATCTTTGCAGGCTTCATCCTCTCTCGGGCGAGCTCCCTGGCTGGTGCGGCCAGCGGAAACCGGAAACCCTTCCCTTCCTTGTGTTCGCGATCCCATGGACCCGACAGCCATGAGTGGTGGCAACGACGGCATTCCTGCACCCTGCGTTGTTGGTGACAATTCTCTCCTCGGCCAACCCACCGACGCCGTGCCCATGGAGAACATGTCTTCCACCATGGCCGCCGCCGTCGCAGATTCGAACAAGCCAGCCCATGCCTCGCAGGAGGCACCCAAACCCGCTGCCGTCGAGCTCGACCTCCCATCCACCATCCCTGCCGGCCCTGCCGTCCCCGACTCTGACGTCCACGCGGATGCCAACCGCGCGACCACCACCACCACCACCAACAGCACCAGCGCCAATACCGCCAATACCGCCGACACCAGAGATGATGCTACCGCCTTCTTCGAGGCCTCTCCAAAGGGCAAGGAAAAGGAGCAAGTCCTGCCCTCTCCACCCTCCAAGGAACGCAGCAATTCCACCTTGGCCATTGGCCCGGCACACGACGACATCACCGTTGCGCCAGGTCACTCCGAAGGACCAGTCTGCAACATCACTCTTCTTCTGACGTCGGGCAGTCGCCATCCGTACAGGATTGACGCCAGATATCTGTCAAGACGAAACGTCGCTATTCCCGACGAAAATGAAGCCGGCCAGCCGGATCCCTTCAGCATCAGCATCTACACATTAAAGGAACTCATTCTGCGGGAGTGGCGGAACGATTGGGAAGCAAAACCCGCCAGTCCCAGCAGCATACGGCTGATTCACTTTGGAAAGCTTTTGGATGACAAGGAACAACTCAAGAGTGAGTCAGATGCATTGCCCCCCCCCACCCTCTTCTTCTCACCATTCATACCTCCACTATGTACATGATTGAACACGTCTGACCATCTTTCTTTCCTTCCCACCTCCCCCCTTTTGATTTTGATTTATTTTGTCAAAATCAGAATATCAGTTTAGTACAGAGACTCCAAACGTCGTTCACATGAGCATTCGTCCTCAAGACTTGGATGAGGAAGAACCCAAGTCTGGAAGCAAGAGCCTTCCTTCTGGCCGTGGAGACGGCCCGCGGTCCCGAACGAATGGAATGTGTTGTGCCATATTATGAACCCTGACTTTTCGTTCATCGCGGCCGTGACCTTACCCCCCCCCCCCCCCCCTTTTTTTTTTTCCCCTTCTCTCTTCTCTCTTCTCCCCTCTCCCTTCCACCCACCAACAACTTTCTTACCCTTTTCTTCTTTTTCGCATTTTTTACACGTGTCTATTTTTGTTGTCGCAGCTCAAGGCAATGCAGCAAGCCAATTAGCCGCTGCAGAGTAAATACTCGTCAACATGTATCTATATTCTTCGAACCCGAGGGAGAGGGGTCAGCGGAACCGAGCGGAAGTCGCCTTGACTGCGAGTCAGACACGGCACTTGGGAGTGCCATGTACGTCTCCGGCGATCTGGCCTGCGGGCACATTATAAATTTCCACCAGCAGTTCTAATCATACACCGACATAGGCCTTGTATCGAGACACACACTCTTTTTCTTCTTTGTTTCTTTTCTTTTCTCTTTTTCTGGGTTTCTCCTTGTACTTCTTTTCTTCTTCAAAAAGGGCCCGCGGTAATGCGCGTTTTTGGTATTGGATTTTTCACTCTGGGGAATTTGGACACTAGCGATTGATGGGACACACACGTTCACCGTGTGGAGAATGAAAAAAAAAACAAAAGAGAGGCAATATCGGAGTCATGTGGGCGCAATCATGGTGTATTAATGATTTTTGTTGTTGTTTATCTTAATTCATAACCTTGTCACCTCCCTCAGGCTATTATTTATATTACTGTGAAATGGCATGGGTTTAAGCAGCTCGTGCTATTTGAAAACAGGCTACTTCTTCTTTTTGTGTGCATGTGTGTTTCTCATAGGGTCTCACAGGGTAAGGAAATGAAATCAAAACTGGTTCTTTTGTTTTTTTTTTATCCAGAGCATGAATTCATTGGGCAACTTTGGCAGGTTCTGTCATGGTGGTAGTACACGTCGTCTCGTCCGTATCGAACCATGAAACCCATCCACGGAAGCAGAGCTCGTGAAAAAAAAAGAAGGAAAGGAGAGGACAGGTTTTCGACAACTATAGTCGTCTCTTCTCTCCTCACTCCGTACCTTGTATCTTGAGCTTTCTTCTCCGTCTTCTCTTTGAAAAAACCCCCTTCACTCCGTAGCGTAAAATCCTGAGCTTCTTGTCCATCTTCTCTTCAAACCCCCCACCCCCCATCCCTCGCTCCCGCCTCAAATCTTCAGCTTCTTCTCCATCTCGGCATGCACGCCCACCACCCCCCTCATCTCCTCCCCCGTAAACACATCCTCCCACGTAATCATGTCCTCCCTCCCCCGCAGGATATCCTCGTGCACGCTGGGCAGGGCACCCCCGCCGAGGACCATGGGTCTCCACTCGCCGTCCCGCACAATCTTGAGCTCCATGCCCCGGCGGATGGGCTCTGCGATGCCAAACGTCCGGCGGAGGGACTCCATCCGCACGGCCTCCTGGGTGGCTTCCCAGTTCTTGAGACGGGCCTCGAGGGGGTGCGCCGAGGAGGGCTTGTTGGCCTGGGCGTCGTAGGGGGAGGGGCCGACGCCGTGGCGGAGCGTGTCGTGGATGCCGGGCGCGGAGGGGGCGGACGAGCTGTGCGATGTGTGGGTGAAGGTGTTGGGGTTGGTGTTTGCGGGGACGATGCGGAGGGACTGGGAGGGAGGAGAAGTTAGCTTCTTTTTTTTTGGGTGTAACGGCGGGGATGGGATGGGAGGCGAGGATGTACCATGTTGGGCGATTTTTTTGTATGGATCTTTCACTTGGTGTTTACGCTTTGGATTGTGTTTGCGTGCTGGCGTGGGCGTGAGTGTGTGTCGTCTGGAGTGGTGATGACGGTGATGATGATGAGGTTGATGACGGATCCAAGGTGGATGGTGGTGATGTGATGGGTGGCAGCTGGCTGGCAGCTGGCTCGCCCTTGTTGCAGGCTGCCGAGCAGCCTCGCGTCCAGTTGTGGTTGGTGCATGTGGTCCAAGCTCCCAGAGCTCTCCAATGCCGCCAGCAATACGGCGCATGCAGGATTCCGACTTCCCGTTGACGCATCGGCCGAACACGGAGGCGTTTTATGTCCGTTGAATGTTCGATAAAGCCAAAGCCGACCGAAATGGTGCTTAAACACACACACACACACGAACGCACGCACAAAACACACGAATTGGCGGATGCGCATTTGGGTCTTTGTTTGAGACGGTCAATATCTGAGAGCCTTTCTTTCCATGCGGGCCGTGGCTGATGGTCGTCCGTCATCTCATATACACGAACCGACAGGAACAAAAAGAAAGAAGAAAGAAGAAAGAAAAAAGGAGAAATGAAGGAATGAAGGAATGAAAATGAAAAGGCCCGTTTGTTGATTCAAGATAGCAAAGCCTCCGGTGGATTACTCAAACCATAATCATGTCGCCTTCATCATCACGACTGCCCGTCATTCGCATCGCCAAGGGCACCTTTTACCGACAGTTTCCAAGCCCGCAAACATCTTCATCATCATCATCATCATCATCACACGCCAATCCATCCCTCTTTGATGACTTGACCTTTGATCTGCCCTCTTCATCTCGACAGCCACACAACTGGTGTGTCGTGGGACCGTCGCTCGCCGGCAAGACGACGTTTCTGCAAATCCTCCGAGGCAGGCTGCTGTGTGTACCGCCCACGGCGCGATCATACCCGTACTTGCTGGCACGGGAAACGCCGATCCCGGCGCGGCGGAGGGTTCCGCAGCAGGCTGTTCGCTATGTTGGTTTCGACACGGAGGCCACTACGGCTACGACGGGGGCGAGCGTGACTACATCGGCGTTTTTATCGGCTCGGTACGAGTCGTGGAGGGAGATTACGGACTTTCCGCTGCGGGATTTCCTGCTCGGGAACACGGAGCTGAATCCCCTGGCCAGGACATCATCATCATCATCATCATCATCGACGCTGGGGCGGAGAGATGTGGATCAAGACGAATACGAACAAGGAGAAGACGAAGAGGGAACAATTCCGATGGCTTTACTGGATCGGGTGGTGCGGGATCTGGGGCTGGACGGTCTGCTTGATCTTCCAGTCACGTTCCTGAGCAATGGCCAGGGACGGCGTGCGAGAATAGCACGGGCCTTGATGACGAGACCCGAGGTGTTGCTGCTGGACGAGCCGTTTCTGGGGCTCGATCCGCCTACGGTCTCAAGATTGAGCGTCTTGCTGCAGTCGCTGGCGGACAAGGCAAGGCCGAGACTGGTGCTGAGTGCGCGGCCACAGGATCCGTTGCCGGAATGGATCACGCACTTGGTGTATTTGAGGAGCGATTGTCAGATTGAGTCCATGGGGTCCAAGGATGTTGTCCTGGACGGGCTGAGAAAGTACGTGGAAGGGGTGAGGCTTGGGGGCTTAGTCGAGGATGACAAGCTCCCGATTCACACCCTGACGGACATTGGGAGAGTTCTCGGATCGTCAAAGATGCGGAACGCGGCGGCAGATCTGTCCAAGGGTGAAGAGGAGAAGAAGAGGAGGGGAGGAGGGGGAGGATCATGTTGTGCATGTGCTAACCCCAGTCAACCCTGATGCCGAGCCCTTGATCGAGATGGAGGGGTGTCGCGTGCGGTACGGCGACAAGATTGTCCTGGGGAACTGGTCGCAGCAGACGACAAGGCAGGGTCATGGTCGTGATTCAGGCCCTCAAAAAGACGGCTTGATATGGACGGTGCGACGAGGCGAACGATGGGGCATCTTTGGTCCCAACGGCTCGGGCAAGACAACGCTTGTATCTCTCGTCAGTTCCGACCACCCCCAGGCATACTCGATGCCCATCCGAATCTTTGGACAAAGCCGTCTCCCCGACCCGGCATCATCGGGCTCAAAGAGGCCATTGACCTTTTGGGATATCCAAGCCCGCATCGGTCACTCCAGTCCCGAAGTCCATCAGCACATGCCTCGCAGCCACAGCGTCCGCAACGTCATTGAAAACGCATGGGCGGCCACCTTTCGCTCACAACCCAAACTCGACGGCCCGGCCAAGCAGAGAGTCGATGCCGCCCTGCGCTGGTTCGCGCCCGAGCTGAACTTGAAGCAGCAGCAGCAGCAGCAGCAGCACCATCTTTCGCATTCGCACTCGCCGCTCTCGTGGGCCGACGAAACCACCTTTGGCGAGCTTTCGTTCCCCGCCCAGCGCGTCGCGCTCTTCATCCGATCCATCATCAAGAGCCCCGATGTGGTTGTCCTGGACGAAGCCTTTTCAGGCATGGACGATGCCGTGCGTGACAAGTGCGCCTTGTTCCTCGTGGAGGGCGAGCACAAGACATACAGGACCGCAGCGGCCGCTGCGACCGCTGCTGCTGGTGGGGGGAGCAAGGGGGACATTGTCGCGAGCGAGCAGAGCGAACGGGGCACCGTGGTGATGGGCGGCTTGTCGGACCGGCAGGCGCTGATTTGCATCGCGCATGTCAAGGAGGAGGTGCCTGACTGCGTAAGGGAATGGATGTGTTTGCCCGAGGCGAATTCGGGGCGGCCGCCGAGGTTTGGGAGGTTGGACGGGCCGTTGGGCGGGGATGAGAGGCGGTGGGAGGAGGTGTGGGGGGTTTAAAATGTATGGATATACTTTTTATTTATCTACCTAGTACGGTGGTGTTGGTGATGACGGTGGTGTTGATGGGAGGCTGTCGAATTGTGTGTGACTGTGGACACTGGAGAGCACATCAAAACGCAGTGCGCATGAGCACAACACCACTGCCATTGTCGTCTTGAAAATAGATGCACACCAGCCAGAATTGTATTCATGAACCATGACAAGGGTATCATGATGTCGTTTATCATTGGTTTATTTTCATTTAAATTATTTTTTTTTTACTTTTTTTTACTTTTTTTTGTCAAGAAAAAATATTGTCTCGATTCAAAAAAAAAAAAAAGCACATGACGCCATCGCGTCCTCTCACCTCACCTCACCTCACCCAACCACATCCCATCCCATCCCATCCCATCCCCACCACGCCATCAACCCTTACCCTCCCCAACGACGCCGCCAAAACTCCACAGTTGCAATCCCGTCACCATGGTCCGCAGTGCGGCATCACCATCAGCATCACCATCCATCGACGACGAGGCCCTGACGCGCGACTCGTGCTGCGTGCCGGGGAGTTCGCTTGCTGGGGCTATTCGGGGGGACCAGATGGGGTATGTTGTCATGACCGCGTTTTATCGCGGGTGTTGGTTGTATATGATGCTGTTTTTTTTCTTGCCTTTTCCTCTCTCTTCCCTCATTCTTTCTTTTTCTTTTTTTTAAAGAAAAAAGAAAAAAAAGAAAAAAAAGAAAAAAAAGAAAAAAAAAAGAAAAAAACTATTCGCTAATACACAATTTGCAAAACACATCCAGCGCTACATGTGGCTCCTTCTTTACATGGCCGCCTCTCGGGCCGCTCCTCTTTGAGAACGAGACGTCTGATGCGCGGGATCATTGTGCGAATGAGCGAAGTATGTATTCTAAAATGTTTGCTTAGAAGTGTATTTAAATGTATTTATAATATCTATGGTTCCCCCCCCCCCCTCTCTTTCATTTCCCTTCTTTCCTCCCTTTTACTTCTTATGTTACTTTACTTTACTTTGTTCTTAATGAATAACCATCTCATATCCCCTCTCTTCTCAAATACACAGACTAAGCTAACCCCAGCCTTCCTCTCCCACCTCCGCCTCTCCATCTTCATGGCCGTCCTCTCCCTCGCCATCACCCTCTCCTTCCACCTCAATCACCAGCCGTCCGATCTGGAGCGGCGCATGGCCAAGCCCCTCGGGGCTATATTCTGGGTGCTGTCTCTATTGATGCTTGTGCTGGGGCTGGCGAATTATATACGTACGTCCTCTGTGTGTGCGCGTGCGTGTGTGCATGATTCTCGCGAGTCACCGGGAATGAGACCCCCCTGACTAACCACGACGACCCAGAAACCGTGAACAAATATGGTCGCAGAGCGGCCATTGTCCAGACTGGATGGAGGACACAATTGGTCTGTACCCCCCCCCCCCCCCAGATTTCTTTTAAAAAAAATTTGAAAAAGTATATAAAAGAAAGAAAAGAAACATGATACCAGAACGCCAGAATATGGTATACATGCGGAGAAAAGGCGTCAAACTAACATGCTGCCAGGCTCTGGGAATCGTGGCATTTTGCATCTTTGCAACTTGTGTGGTCTTGTTGGCCGTGACCAAGATGCGGCCGCAGGGGGGGAAGCAGGAGCAGCTATAGTTGTCGGTCTCGTGTGTTGCAACGTTCTTTAGACCTCACGTCCTGCCGGCGGAGTCGAGTATCCATGACGCATGACGGGCATGACAGTAAGCTTTGAATCTATTGCACATTGCAAAATAATCAATTGTCTTATATACCTGTATATATCTTTTCACAACCAAAAAAGAAAAGAGAAGAGAAGAAAGGAGAAGAGAAGAAAAGAAAAGAAAAGAAAAGAAAAGAAAAGAAAAGAAAAGAAAAGAAAAGAAAAGAAAAGAAAAGAAAAGAAAAGAAAAGAAAAGAAAAGAAAAGAAAGGAGAAGAGAAGAGAAGAAAAGAAAAGAAAAGAAAAGAAAAGAAAAGAAAAGAAAAGAAAAGAAACAAGGCAAAAAAAATGTCAAAATGTGCCACGGATCAAGATGACGCTATGCTATATATACAATACATTAGCTCACTAGCCCGCGAGCCCCTCTCTGTTAATTTCTCTCGTTTCTTTTGGTATATATCACTTCTGCCCACCTTACTTGTCACAAAACAAATCGCTAGCATCTTTCTTCCATTTTCCAACCCGTGGCGTCTCCGTCTTGACGCATCCGCCAACCTCCCTCCTAAATAAAGCAGTGTACTCTTGTGCCTGCTTGCTAAAACTCTTGTGTGTCATGGGCGTACCGTCCCATGAGAGAATCGGCACCTCGATGGGTGATTGCAGATTACCCCCCTCGGGAAGCGTGTCGAGCATGTCAATGGTAGCTGTGGGATCAAAGAGCTCGGTGCTTTCGTCTTCCAGGCTGGCAAGGGACGCCTTTTGTGATGCTCCTGCTGCTGCTGCATCTTTCTCATACTCTTCTGGAGGGTCGGGGATTTCGCTGTGCACGCCGAGTATCGCGTCCGCTGTCGCCTTGCTGGGGTACAGGGTGTGGTAGCCTCGTAGGCGGGAGAGCTGGAGCGCGTACTCCAGCCACGCTGGGTACTTCTTGCCTGCTGTCCTCTGGGCGAGTAGATGCGAGGACGACGACGACGAAGATTTGTGTTGTAGCATCCGAGATATAAAGTGGTGGAGCTCGATCCATTTCTCACCCGTAAACAGCATTGCTTCGCTGTTGGGGCGTTGCCATAGGAAGGCAGTCTGTCCGGATTTGTCCTCGTCGCCGCTGGTTGGAGCGGGAGGGGAGAAGGCCGTGGTGCCGTCTGCTAGTGTGTGTGGGATGGAGAAGCTAAGACCCATCAAGGACGCGTCGTAATCTTCCATCAGGGCCAGTTTGGAGTGCAACTGATGGAGGAGGGTGTATTTCACATCTGGCATCTAGTTAGCACTTCAAAAAAGAAGAAGAAGAAAAGACCAAGAAGAAAAAAAAACCTCTATTAGGCAGTAAAAACAAGCATACATTGGAAGAACTGAGATGTAATTTCTGTGTGGGGAGATAATACCAGCACATGTGTGCTGGAAGGATCCGTCGGCCAGAAGGACTCAACGAAGCGCACCGAGCTGTCTTCCTCATCCAAGGGTTGTCGAGTGATGCGACGGCGGAGCGAAAGCATAGGTGACTGCTGCCCCCGATGCGGCGTCGGGCGAGGCCATTTGAATTCTTTCAAGAACGACTCCAACGACTGGTCAATCGTGTTGGGTAGCTCAATGGTGATGTGGGGGGTTTGAATGCCAGCGAGATCGGCCGCGGCAATCGACCTGAGCAGACGCTTGAGGTTTGCAGTCTTGGTCGGACTGGCATGAATAAGAATATCAAACCGGACCTTGTTCCAAGCTATGGAGAGATTAGTGGTTGCTCGGGGGGGGGGGCAATGAAAAACAAACAGAATCGTCCCGCACCTGAAAGGGCCGAAGAATCTAGCTTCGATATCCAAGCAAGACTCTTTTCTGGGCGATTCGGTAGCTCAATTAGAGCAGATGGTGTGGAAAGGATCTGATTTCTGGCCGAAGCAAGGAAGTAATTCTCCTCGGCGGTGGTAGAATCTAGAATCACCGCCTGTGGATGCATGTATGTGTTGATGTGATCTGAGGCCAGTAGCAGTCAGCGACAACAGGTTGCTTTTCCCGCCGATTCCATTGTTGGAATCTGCCATGATGGGGACGCCCGTGATGGGGTTCGCTTACAGAGAGCTGTTGTGATGGCTAAGCGCATGCGGTGCTCAGTTGAGGATTCAAAGTGATCAGGTCGACCATCTGTGTTTTTTTTTTCTTGTCAGTCAACATTTCAAGTGGATGAGGTATTTTTATTCTTATGAAAGGGGAGAGGGGGACATACCATGTGTCACTATCTCACAGTCCTTGTCCGCGCCATTCATCTCCAAAAGCTCCTTGATAGTAATGTCTGCCACACCCATATAGGCAAAGTGAACATAGTTTTGGCGCTCCGTGGCCATTTTACAAGCCATGGGTAGCAACGTCGAGACGCTCTTGAGACTGGCGGCAGCAAAAAGAACGTTGCGATTCTTGGGCAAGATGCCGCGCGTTGCGGATATGGCTTGAAGGGTGGACGACAATGCGGTAAAACGAAGTGGCCCTTCGTACTTGGGCCGCGAATTGAGGCTGCTGCCGCCGCTGTCCGCATTGCCAACAGCCTTTGGGTTCTTTCCGGAGGGGTTCTCGGCCGATGATGGTTGATGAATTGAGTGCTTGCCGGCCGCGGCCTTGGTGCCACCCTTGGTGGGAGGAGGCGACGAGTTTCTATCGTCAGAGGAGTCCGGACGGGATGCGTCGTTGCCCACCTGGCGCGGCCGAGTGCCTGTACCGGGACCGAAACGCTCCTGGTAGGCTCTTTCGATGGAATCATAGCGATCCCAGGACCTGGTCCTGGTATAAGGACTCGTCGGCTCGGACGGTAGACTCGACTGGCCGTGACGGCGGAAGAAGAGGAAGAAGAGAGCTGCGGCGATGAGGACGTAGACAATGATGCGCTTCACCCAGGACCTGCGTGGCACACGAGCTGCGGTCCAGCTGCCGCTGGCGCTGGCGCGATGCTTGGAATAGCCCGGCATGGGGGGATCGTCGCTCTTCTTGGCCATCTCTTCGTCATGATTCCAGAGATTCCATGCTCGCGACGAGGTCATGGTGACGGCAATGACTGCCGGGGCTGCCGGGACCGCACTGATGTCGAGACGAGACGCAGACGAGACGAGGTGCCAGCCAAAAATCGGGAGGCAAGCCGGGCACGCATCAATACATTATGTCGCGAGTTGGAGCAGCGGGGGCAGCAATCGACCGGCGGATATTCAGTTCGTCTGCGCGATTTGCTTCGGCGGATGCTTCGCGGATGCGTCGCAATGGGGGAGGACAGAAACTTGTTTGCGAAACACGGAGGATAGAAGTTGACGACGACCAAAGAGAACAGAGAACAGAGAACAAGGCTGGTCACTTACACTGTGGCCACTTGTTGTCAGTTGGAGCTGTGGCCCAGCAGCGCCGGTACATGTCGGTACATGCCAGGGCATGTCGGTGCGCATCAGTATGTGTCAGTACACGCCGGTACCTGCAAGCACCAGACATGACATTACACCGCTGCTGTACACTATGGCGTCACCTCCAGCCACAATTTCCATCAGGTTTTTTTTTTTTTTACAAAATAATGATATTGAAAAAATAAAGGGGAATAAAAACACACATACTTCTCATCACATCATCCACATAACGAGAAGGAAAAAAAAAAGTCCCAATTCCCCAAACGCATCAAAAAAAAAAAAAACACCAACTGCGCTTATGCCACCACCAAATCGTCCATCGGACAGCCCTGATCGACCGACTCAGCTTTCGTCTTCTCCCGCACAACCTCCCTCGTCAGTTTCATCAGATCATCCCCCAAACTCTCGTCCTGCGACAGCTTGCTCCCTGCATCAGGAAGAGCTGGCGGGCAGATGTACTGGCCGCCTTCGGTGGTTGTCGTGGCAGCAAAGATGGTGCTGACGGCTCCCTCGAATTGATTTTTCTTGAATGGCTCCAAGCCTACCGAGACGCCGTAGCCGGCGAGAGGATATCTGTGCTCCAACGTCATCAGTCTCTGTTGGAGGAGGGGAGGGGAAAGAAGGAGGAGACAAGAAAAAGGGCGCCAGGGCTTACGGCTCATGAATGTCCTGCGTGCTCTGCTTGGTGCCCACGATGCCAGGATGCGTGGCATTCATAATTATGTTGGAATGCCCCTTCTTGGAGATATTACGATCAAAGTACCGCGCATACAGAATGGCAGCGAGCTTGCTTCGCCCGTACAGATACTTGGCTCCCAGGTCCTGGTTCAGGTCTTGCAGGCTCTTGAACTGCACATCACTCGGCACGCTCTCGTGCAGATTGCTCGACAGGTTGACGATGCGCACCATGGAGCCCTTGTCTGCCGTCTTCTTCATCAGCGGCAGCAGGTGCGAGGTCAGGACCACATGGCCCATGTGGTTGACGGCCATGTGCCGGTCGACGCCGTAGTCCGTGAGCTCGTAGGTCATGGTACCGCGGCCGGCGTTGTTGACGAGAATGTCCAGACGGTCCGTGGAATCCTTGATCTGCTCGGCCACATCCTTGACCCTTTTCCAGTCGCCCAGGTCGCACTGGAACCAGACGGTCTTGTCGGCCTTTTCCTGTCCCATTTCCTCGGCGATGGCGTCCTTGGCGCCCTTGACGACATCGCCGGACATGGAAAGGATGAAGAGCTTGTCGATGTTGTGCTTGAGCAGCGTGTGAGAGACGCCGTAGCCTATGCCCTGGCTCCCGCCGGTCACGACGGCGACCTTGCCGGACTGATCTGGCGTTTCGTCGAGGCTGAAGGGGTGAGTCGACAGGCTCTGGGCGAAATGTCCAAAGTTGGCGGCGACTGCGTTCTTTCTTTATGTGAGTACGTTTTCTTTCTTCTTTTCTTTGCCTTCTTCCCTTTTCTTTGCGTTTATTTCTATGATGTTATTCAGCACTTACTCTTGCTTTGTCGACAAGAAAAGCCATGATGAAGATATTTGGCTAGCAGAAATGCTCGGTTCTGTTGTATGCGAGTCGAGTGTAAGCGTAAAAAGTGGTACGTCTTTATCAATGGACAAACTCGAAACTTGGTCAGTATGTAGCTGGCTTTTATTGATTTTCTGACGGGCTAGTAATTTTTACATCCTGGCGCTATGAACTTGTCTTGTCTCCCTGTGTCGCCGTGCAATAATGAATCATGATCGTCATTGAATGTGGCCGTCATCATGATCATGATGGACGCACTGTCGTCAGTGGCATTCCAGCTCGCACTTTTTCCATCAAGCCTAGCGCCAGCTCGCGAAGAAAGGGAACTTTTTTTTTTTTCCTCTTCTCGTTTTTCTTATTCAATCGCAGCGACTGGCTGGCAAGATGCATCAGATGTGACTTCAATGTTCTTGACCTCATGCGCACCAAGCACGCCGCACACAGATGCACAGATGCACAACCCGCCGTTGCAGCACCCCGCTGCCCAGAGCAACAATCGATTGAGCAAACTCAAAAAAAAAAAAAAAAAAAAAAAAAAAAGAACCAAAAAGAAAAGTCCGTCGTCACCCACCTCATCGTCCAGTCCGCAATTTAGAGTGTGCCATTCCATTCGCCCCAGCTCTCCATGTTTCTCATTCCATCATCACAAAATCAAATATATAAATAAATAACCATATCAACCTCGCCATGGGCAAGTCTCGCCGCAACCGAGGCGGCGCCTCCCAACGACGAGATCCTATTTCCAAGCCCGTCAAACCACCTTCCGATCCAGAACTGGCCGCTCTGCGAGAAGCCAAAATCCTGCCCATCATTCAAAACCTTCGAAACTCCGATCCCAAGTCTCGCTCCGCCGCCGCCACGGCCATCACGAACCTCATCCAAGATACCCGATGCCGCAAGCTGCTGCTGCGCGAACAAATCGTCCACACCATTCTGACCCAGACCCTCACCGACGCTTCGTGGGAAAGCAGAGCTGCTGGCTGGGGAATCCTGCAGGTGCTGGCGCAGGAAGAGGAGGCCGACTTTTGCGTGCACCTGTTTCGGTCCGACATCCTGACGGCGATTGAGTACGCTGCGCGGACCGTCGGCGAGAAGCTCGTGTCGAGGGAGCCCGAATTCGCGAGACTGCCCAAGCCGGAGAGAGTATTGGTTGCCAGCATCACGGCGTCTCTTGTGGCTCTGCTCACGGCCTTGGCCGAGGCGGGAGACGAGCTCTTGGAGGCCATTTCGTCCAATGCCGTCGTGACCGACCTGCTGTTTCTCCTCGTCACGTACGATGGCCGAGGCCAAAGCCAAAGCCAAAGCCAAAGCGGCAGCGGCGAGGACGCTGGAATCCTCGCCAACCTGCGCGGAGATGCTCTCGCATGCCTCATGATCCTCTCCGAGGACAACCAAGACTTGGCCAAGAAGCTCGTGATCAACACCGATTGCTACCAGGCCCTGTTGGCCCTCAAGAACGAAGTATCCGGCGATGGCGTGCTCGCATGCGCCGCCCTTCACAATGTCTTTACCGCGTTGGAATCTCTCAAGGGCGGACCTCCCGTTCTCGAGGCCGCTCATCATGATGATTCACTGCTGATACCGACCCTTGCCAAAACGATTGCAGGAGTGCAGCCCGGCCAGCACGGCGGTGCCGCGAATGGGATCGAAGGGGGCTGGTCCAACCCCGTCGAGCAGCAGCAACTTGCTCTGGAGACACTCGCCTCCATCGGCACCGCGTTGATCTCTGCCAACTCTGAAGTCTCTGTCCCTGCGGCTGCGGCTGCCAACAAGAAGCGACGGAAGCGAGATGCTGAAGCTGAAGCGCAAGCCAAAGAAGATGACGAGGACATGGGTATGGATGAAGCCGAGGTCGACATGGACGACGCAGAAGCAGGAGATGATGACGACAATCACGAAAGCGAGCAGAAGACCGAAGATGGCGACGGCGACGGCGACGGCGAAGCAGATGGAGACGGCAGCAGCAGCGAAGAGGACGAGATGGACCAAGACGCAATGGAGGCCGACATGGAAATGGTGACTGGTGCCGACGACGACGCCGACCGAGGCGCCCACATGGACGACATGCCCGTTCTCAAATCTCTCGTTCAGCTCGCCATCCCCCAACTCGTCCGCATCGCCTCTCTCCAGCCCACCAACGATGACACGCTTCGCCTGCAGGGCCACGCCCTCTCCGCCCTCAACAACATGGCCTGGTCCGTCTCCCTCGTCGACTTCTCCGACCCCCAAAGCGCAGGCATACAGGAGGCCTGGCTCCCCGTCGCCCGCACCCTCTGGCAGCAGGTCGTCACGCCCATCCTCGCCAGCGACACCGCCGACGTCCACCTCGCCACCCAAGTCACCGGCCTCGCCTGGGCCCTGGCCCGCACCCTCGCCGGTCAACCCTCGCACCCGGACGGCGACGACAACGAACATGACCATCACCGCAAATTCATCTCCCTCTACCACGCCACCCGCTCCATGGACCCTCAACCCTCCCAAGATCCCTTCCAGCGCCTCGGCGTCAAATGCATCGGCGTCCTCGGCCAACTCGCCCTCCACCCCTGTCCCGCCCCCCTCAACCGCGAAATCGCCTCCTTCCTCATCAGCCTCCTGGCCGCCCTACCCCACGATACCCCGGCCGCCGACGCCGTCGAAGCCCTCAACCAACTCCTCGACATTTACGCCGATGAGGAGTATCCCTACGACACGGCCGTCTTCTGGAAGGAGGACCTCTTGTCGCATCTCGAGGGCATACTGCCCAAGGTCAAGGCCATGGCCAAGGGCGTGGATAAGAAGACGCAGCCGGAGTTGAGGACTCGAGCGGAGGAGGTGGTGCTGAATTTGACGCGTTTTGTGGCTTATAAGAAGAAACATCGGCCGCGTGCTTGAGGGGACATGTATTGGTCCTCGGTGGATATTTGTCCTCGGTGGATATTTGTCCTCGGCAGATATTTGTTCCTCGGCAGCCGGTGTACAGGGCACTTGAAAAGAAACAATGGACTTTTTGGGGAGCATGAAAAATCAAAATTATATACAGTGTGGTCTTGGTCTTGGTTTTGGTTTTTGATTTGTTTATTTGTTTATTTGTTTATTTATTTTTTGTTTTTTTGTTTTTCCAGCCAGAGGAAACGGCGAGTATGGCACAATGTTTTGCCACATGCTCGAGTAAATTGGTGTTTTGTAGCGGTGCAGGCTACGAATCCGGGGTAGGTCAATGGGGATATTTCCAACACTATTTCAGCAAGAATAGTATCTTCCCGAGAAGGAATAATATATAAGCTATAAGCATAGGGCAGGTGAACTAACAGGATCTACTTTCTACTTGGGTAAAATAGTGTTTTACTAGGAAAAAAGGTGTAGCCTATAACTCTGGGACACGTAAAGTAGGAACATTTGCCACCGATTCAAGTAAAAGTAGTATTTTCTAAGGGGGGGGGGGCTAAGATATAAGGCTAGTATAGCTATAATGGGGATATCATACCACCTATTCAAGTAACACAGTGCTCTATTACCAAAAAAATAAAAAGATTTAAAAAAAAAGTATAGGCTACGTTGTTACGGTCTCGGCGAAACCACCAATCGAAAGGGTGTTTGTGGCTCACCGCGCCCATTAGTTAGGAACCAACTATTTTGACCATACATAGACTTGGTCACCCTTGCTGTGACCTTGAGTGTTATTTTCTCATGGCCTTTATGACGCACCGCGCAAAGTCGCTGATGCCAGCAACCTAGATGCAGTATTGAGCATATAACACCACGAGTTCTAAGTTAGATGGAACAGGAGCATCTACCACCTACTCGAGTAAAAACGGTGTTTTATCATTCAAAAAGGGTGTAAAGATATGGGTCTAAAGCATATATTATAAGGCCATGATTCGATAGTGCCGTGACTCTCAGTCTTGAAACGGGCCGTGTGCCATGACATAAACCTGCAACCAGACAAACTCAATAAAACAGAAGGACATGAAAGAGCCTAGCTGCTGCCTATCACTAGGCCAAATCATACAGCAATGTCACTCTCAGAGTCTCAGTATTAGAACGGGCCTTGAACAAAATGGAAATAAAAATAAAAAACATATCTGGCATTTGCAGCTGTAGATACATGCAGGAATCATCTGCCATTATGACATCGCTACCGGGCGGCCCATTTTCGAACATGGTAAAAGGGGGGGGGGGGGGGGGGATGAAAAGAAACCGAACCCACGAAGAACAGCTCCCAGCAAACCCGAGGAACAAAGACAAGCAAAATAACAAACACAAACACACTTGCACCGCACCGCATTGCATTGTAATTCCCCAATCAGCATCGCTCAAACACGCGGTATAGGCCCTTTAGGCTCGCCACCTCCAAGATCCCCCCATTCATAAGTGACTTGGTCGCCACCAACTTGGATTTGAACGCCGGGAAAAATATGTTCTCCACCGCCCATCGCACATGCTGCCTTCGCTTCTTGATCTCCGCCGGGACATGGGCTTCCTCGCCTTCATCATTGTTGGTGTTGGTGTTGCATCGAGGAGCCGGCGCGACGGGCAATTGCTCCGGGACATAAAACGTCGCCAGCTCGCGTAGAAAGGTTTTGAAACAGGCTTTCTCTTCTGTCCAGTTGACGTTGGGTCCGAGACGGAGCAGAAACAGCGGGAGCTTCGCCAGGGGAGGCGTGTACCCCTTCACCATGAGAGGAATGGAAATCAGCTGTCCTGCAGGGGAGACTTCCAGCGAGAAGTACTCCTGGAGCATTTCTCTCCGTTCGACGAGTTGATTGGCCACTTTGTCGACAATGGCGTCGAGGGGAAAATCATGATCCGAGGCATCAAGGGCTTTCTTTTCGGCTTCTGCTGCGATGCGCAACAGAAAACGTAGGTCTAGAGCGGGACTGAAACGAATAACGCCAAAATTCCCAAAATCATCCAAGCCCAACTGGTAAAAATATTCAAAGCACGTGTGCCCATAATCAACTAGGAATAATTTGACGCCGCCTTGCATGGCTGCGAGTCTTCTGGTCTCGTCCACGATTCCGACAAACGTGTGTGTGGAGAAGATGTCGGTCAAGTCTTGATGCGTGTCTTGGCACACCTCTTTGCGAAGCTCCTTGAGGCTGTTGAGCTTGTAGATGGTCGTTTCTCGGTCGTCCATTGTCTCGTACTCAATGTTCTCGGGCAACGCCAGCGGCTCGTCTTTCGGGGCAGCGTTGTCTGCGGAGCTCTCGCCGGTTTCCGCACGGGAGAACATGGTGGTTATTTTGCGAGCGTACGTATCAGTCCGGACCAGGTCGTTGGAGTTCCTCCTCTTCTTTCCCGACACCGTGAATGTAGGAGCACGCTCCTTGTCCTCATCCGTCGAGTCAGATACTGGTTTGACTCCAGGCAGCAGGGTCTGTGTCTGGAAGGTGCGGCTTGCGTCGACACTTGCAAGCTGCGACTGCAACTCCCTGCACACGGCCTCTCCGATTTCATCTTCATTGAGGAAATGAACTTCGCGCTTTGTCGGATGAACATTGACGTCGACGCGAGCGGGGTCAATGTGAAGGCTGATGTAGATGAAGGGGTGGCCTCCCTTGGGGAGGAAGTTGACATAGGTCTGCTCGAGTGCCTTTTTCAAATGGGTAGACTCGACGCTGCGATTGTTGATGAAGAGCAAGAAGACCGTCTTCTTGACGTGATAATTTGCGTTGCTGGCCAGTATATGGGCCTTGAAACCCCAACGCTCATCTGCGGCCTCGAACTCGATGAGCTCGTTGCCGACGGTGCTTCCGTAAATCTGCCGAATTCGGTCGGACGTGGTTGTTTGAGCTTGGATCGAGAGGCTGCTAGAGCTTTCTCCGGCCTTTTTGCAGGTGAATCCCACGCCTTTACAGTGGACTGCGTAGCGTCCGACCATGTCTACAATCTTGTTGTACTCTTCCGCATGGGACCGGAACGCTTTCCTACGAGTCGGAATATTGAAGAACAGGTCCTCTACTGTGATTTGCGTGCCCGGTCGACCTGCCACTGCCTTTGGCTCTGCAGGCTGGCCAGGTTTGGGAGGGACCAGTCTGCCGTCGAGATAGTGAGCGCGCCATGCCAAGGCTGAGTTTTTGGTTTTTGTCGTGACTGATAGATGGGCAATGTGACTGATGCTCGCAAGAGCCTCTCCTCGGAATCCATATGTCTC
The DNA here is from genome assembly GCA_000223055.1 of Claviceps fusiformis PRL 1980. Taxonomy (NCBI): domain Eukaryota; kingdom Fungi; phylum Ascomycota; class Sordariomycetes; order Hypocreales; family Clavicipitaceae; genus Claviceps; species Claviceps fusiformis. The sequence goes on from AFRA01000114.1 coordinate 26,850, forward strand.
TATCGATGACAGGTCCTCAAAGGCCTTGATCTTGCTGGTGGTATGTCGTTCACACAAGATGGCCAAATCATCTTTCTTTTTATTTTTATTTTATATTTTTGTTTTGAAAAAGAATGGTCAGCAACAATGGCTTCGGGGAAAAGAGACAGCGCAACCTCGACCGCAGCAATAACCAAAGTCAAGAGCAACACAAGAGAAGTATTTCTTGGTGGTATTACAAGCCGACAACGATGGGCAAAAACAAACCTCAATCCCACAGCCGTTATCTGTGATTTGAAGAAGCTTGAGTCCACCGTCCTTGACGAGAATTTCCAGAGCCGTAGAGCCAGCATCTACAGCATTCTCAATGAGCTCCTTGAGAGCATGGACCGGCGCGACAATGATTTCACCAGCTGCGATCTTATTGACCACATCAGGATGCAATGCCTAGTTTTTTTTTAAAAAATAAAAAAATAAAAATAAAAATTAATTTCAGACGTAGAAAAACGTGAGGTGTATAGTTAGCCAGAATTCCTTTATACAGATGCAAAGATTTGTTAGGTAGTATCCTCTTAGTCATGGTCTACAAGTGGTAAAGCGTGAAACGACATCAACAACACATCACCGCACTTTGCTGAGATGTTGAGGGGGGAAAATTTACCTTGATTCGACGAGCAGGTGGAGGCACCTCGGGAGCATCTTCTGCTTTCCGCTTGGCGCCTGACGGGCTGTCGACATCCATGTCGTCCATATTCTCCTTTAAGTTGGACTTGCAACAAAACACACACACCACCCCCTTTCGGCGCACCAATTTTCGCCTATCAAGCACGTGGCATGAGATGGGAGGCCCGAGACGGCACGACTGCACGACTGCACGACTGCACGATTGTACGTCGGGCCTGCGCGCCACAGGCCGAAAACAGAAGAGAAGGGGGAAGAAGAGAAGGGGACAGGGGGCGGCGATGCGCGGGCTCGATGACACGCGGGTGGTGGATTTCAGGTCGTTGGTCGGCCGGCAGACTGAAACTGGTGGTTCAGGTCGCGCGCGAAGACATCGCGAGGGCACGTGACGGACGCCCGGCTCCTTCCCCCCGAAATGGCGTAGACCAAGGCTAAGGGCAAGAGTCAAGAGTCAAGAGTGATATCAACGACGCCACCAGCTGTCCCGAAGCCGGCCAGATTTTCTCTTCGCATCGGAGAAAGCACGACGCAGACGTCCAGCATGCAGCGGCGCAATCGACGCGCATCGGGGGCCAAGCACATCAAGGGAAAATGGAAAAATCGGGGGGACTGTCTGCTTCTGCAAGCTCCGCGAATCTGTCATGCGTATCGGGACAGGTACACGTACAGGTACAGGTAGGTACGTGTGCACGTCCGCAAAAACGTGCAAACCAAACGCCGCCAGCCAGTCGCAACACGGGGCCACAACTGCCGCGGATGAACCATGAAGGGGAAAAAATTCCGTACCCGGGATCAGGAAGTACATGTATGCATGAGTAAGTACTTGTATCTTGGCTGATTCATTCGCCTCTTGACATGACCGGCTGGCCGCCCGCCCGCCAGTGTGCCAATACAGCGTGCCAGTGCAGTGAGTCTGTGCCACGGTGCAGACATGTCCCCTTGGGGGCTGTCACTGTCACTGTCACTGTCACTGTCACTGGGCTTGCTTTTTTTCTTCTTTCCTTCCGTTCCTGCCCTTTGTTCAAGTGAAATCAATCCGTCACAGACAGACCCGGCACACGATATCGGATCACTTTTGAGACACCCTCTCCTTCTCCCCACACCAGTGCTCGGCCAGGGCATCCTTACACCTCAATGTTCCATGAGTGCCCTGAGCACCTACCGAGGCCCCTAAAGTAAGCACAGCATGGCCCTCGGTGTTCGCTACCAAGCCTCGACACTTCCCTGCCAGCCCGCGCGTGCCGCGCATCCCGTCGCCCCTGCCCTGGTTCCAGCGGGCCAGCCAAGCGAGCAGACGACATTGACGTCGACGTTGACGTTGACGTTGGCGTTGACGTTTGGAAGGTGCCAACGCTTCAATGTTCTGCGCTGCCCTGCGCTGCGCATCCGCCTGCGCCCGCGCCCAGCACGCACGCGCGCGCACAGGGCCAGACAGGCCAGATCTCTCTCCACAAAGCCCCGGCCTTGCATGTGCATTAAAACAATTCAACGTCATCCTAATTTCCATGCTGCCATTTGCCAGACAAAGAGCCTTGATGCCTCCTTCCGTCCCCCACCACCGCACGCACTCCCGCCCGCCACTTTTTTTTTTTTTTCTCCATGCTCTGGTCCAAGCGTCCAAAGGGCCCCACGATGCGAAAACGTCCTCGTCGCGATGCCCTCTGGAATATTCCCTACAAATCCCAGTGCCTGGAAGTTGCCGCAAACCCACACCACCTTTTTCATCCATGTATATTTCTTTATTTTTTCCCACCCCTCTGGCGGGGGTCATGGTAACATGGTGGAGTCTTTATCACAGAGGGGTGAGGAAAAGGGGGGGTGTGGCGGTGTGAGGGTGAGGGTCAGGGTTGCGCAAAAAAAAAAAAAACCGATAAGCTGTCGAATCGCGTGTAACGCCCATCTCTGTGCAACGCCCATCTCTGTGTAACCCAAGTCATTGGTTTCTCCATCTTTTCCTTGTGCTATGCTGTTACGTCCGCGCCTTATGCTTGAGCCGGAGCCTCTCCCAGCCCAAGTCGGGGCCAACGGCAAGTGACCTACCTTTTTTTTTTTTTGCCACAAAGAAGAAGACGAAAACGGAAACAGAAATAGAACAGACGACACAAGAAGGAGATGAAAAAAACAATCAAAAAAAATAAAAAAAAATCAATAGACAGAAAGCAATGCCGTGATTACAGAGGAAATAGCAGGCCACAAGAAAAATACCCGTCCCCTCAGCTCAGCTCAATTCAGTCAGTCAGTCCAGCCAAGTTCAGTGCAGATATGCAGATACACGCCCCCCCTCGGCCCGAGGTGTGAACATACTTCCGCCCGAACCGACCTGTTTCAGCTGCCGAGTTCTTCTTCTTCTTCTTCTTCTTCAAAAAAAAAGGGGGAGGGGGGGGGGCGCAAGTAAAGGGAAGGGAACTCCTCGACCACATTACAAAAAGAAGAAAGAAGAAATACAAAAAAAAACAACAAGAACCCTATCTTCCGAGTAAGTAGTACCCCTGTCCTAGCGCCCCGTCCTGCTGCGCATACAAATCCCAGCACCGTTTGTCCTGATTGGGACTTATTCGCGACCCAGTCCTGACTGGAGTCCGGATTCGACAGAAGGAAAAGAACAATCCCAGAACCTATAGTTATAGCAGAATCCAGAAAAGGGGGTGGGGGCGGTTTTTTTTTTTTTTTTTTTTTTTCCAATATCAACTGTGTATTATATCACTGTTTCTATATTACAACAACTGTGGGGAGTGTGGGGGCGTCCAGGGATTCTAATTCTGATTATGAAATCAAAATGGAAATCAAAATGAAAATAAAGACAAAAATAAACATGCAAAATAAAAAGCCCGGTTGTTGTCTTTCCATCTCCTTGTATCCACTCCTTGGTGATTTTCTTTTTTCATCTGCCGAGCATCATGGTCTACGGCTTTAATTTTTTGAAAAACTTTACGATCCTTTCGGCTTTTTTTTGGCCGTTCTTTTCATGTCCCTTTAGTGTCTATCTTGGGAGATAAAAAAAAAAAGGGGGGGGGGGGGGGTTGTTACAGTCCACGGGGGTCGTGCCTCCTCATGCATCCCCTTTCTTTTCTTTTCTTCGTCTTCTTTTTCTTATTCTTTCTTGTTCTTCTTCCTTTCCTTTCTTCGTCTTCTTTTTTCTTATTATTTCTTCTTCTTCCTTTCCTCTCTTTTCTTTTTCCTTTGCAACGTCCGCCCCCGGAATTTGCATTCTTGGTCGCCGACCATGCGAGGGTTCGCGCATGCAGCCCGTCTTTGTTGCAGGAAAAGTCACCAGGGTTTTTGTCCTTGCCCCCTCGTCAAAAACCAGCGCATTTGGGAAATGCCGTGCTAATTTGGAAATAGCATGGCAGATGGAGCATGTACGAAGACATGGGTCGCCATCCCTGCCGGCCAAGATGAAATAATTCCGCGTGAGGGTGGCATTGTCATTTGTGCAGTAGTCAAGATGCAATAGAAGGCAGGCAGAAGGGGGAGGGGATGGGACAAAAGGGGCAAAGAGGGGGTGGCGGGAAAGGAAAAAAAAAAAAAATATGGCAACAATAAAAAATGGACATTTATGCTATTCGCTTCCTTGCGCCGTTGGATAAAACCGAAATGACATCATTTGGTCCCCTCCAAACTCCCACCCCTGGGTATCGCGTGCCCCTGCCCCTTGTTTCTTCATGAGTGAATGTCCCGAACTCTCCGAGCCGCCGCTGCCGCTCCCACCGCCACTACCACCACCACCACGCACCGCCTCCACGATTCCAACCCTATTTCTATTATATACCGAAACAGTGTTTGTGCCAAAGTTTCTCGTCGCGTGGGCACCATCCGGGGGCCATGTTGATTTTCCCCCTCCCCTTTTTCCCCTACCCCACTACACAAACTGATAACAGAGTTCGGACCAATAGTGAAGGTAAAGGGGGTGTGGGGAGAAGAACAACAAGAAGAGGAAGAAAAGGGATTAGTGTATTATTATTCGAAATGTAAATCCGAGTAAGTATTCCGCCGCCGCCGCGGGCAGACTGACTGGTTGCACAATAAAAGAAGAAAAAACAGAAAGGCTCCTCTGCTCCTCTTGTCTGTTTTCGTAGCGTGGCCAACTCTTGTTGACATTGGAGATGATGGAAATGATAACCACAATTGGATAATAACAACAATATATAGAAAAAAAAAAGATTAAGGAGGAAGAAGGAGAAGAAGAAGAAGAAGATTAAACAGGGAGCAAGACAATACAAAGGACATATTTTGTCAACATCATCGTCGTCCGTTGTCGTACGGCCTAAACGGCTCATCTGGATTTCCCAAGAGGCCGTCGATAGCGAGACGCTTGGGTGGTCGTTCGCCGTAGCCACCATCCCGCGTAGAGGCCCCTGACGAGGTCATTCGGTCAGGTTGTGGCCGTATGGGTGGAAGTTGAAAGGTCGACGGAGGCGTATGAGAAGGCCCAGGCGGAGTGATTTCTTTTAAAGGTCCATGGCGTGGTAGGGCTTCTGATGGTTGCCTGTCTTGCGGTACGTGGTACGGGGGGGTCGTTGCAGCATGATCGAACCCGTATTCTCGAGCATTGGGGGCTCGGCAGGATTGGCCAAAAGACGGATGCTCTCGAGGGCTCGAGACTTGTCTGACAAGATGATCCTCGCCTCGGACACCTTGAACGGGATCAAACGGTGCGGATCCACGTCCGCGTTGAGCGGATAAGGTTCCAGGGCTGATGCGTGGATATCGCGATTCGGCCAGAGTTTTTTGCGTGTTTCCGACAGAGGGGGATCCGTGGTGTTGCTGGTGTTGATACTGATACTGATGCTGGTGCTGGTGCTGGTGCTGGTGCTGGTGCTGCTGTTGTTGCCGGGGCACATGTCTCAGGGGCAGATTCAGTAGCAGCACGACAAAATAAAACGACCCTTCCTTGGCGAGCCCTGCGCGGATGGGTATGGACCTTGGACCTGAGCCGGCTCCTCCGGCGAATATAATATGATCTTGGAAAGTCAGCGGGAAGCGCCCGAAGTCTTCCATGGCGAAGCCTAGTCCGTGAATGCTTTGCGAGCCACGGCCCAAAATCGGAGGCAAATAATTTGGTTCTCTCCTCCTCTGTTCATCGTTGAAATAGGACTGCATTCTTGCGACTTTCTGAAGTTCGGCCGGCAAAACGATATCAGCCAGGTTTCTTCCCGTCATGTTCGGCAGGCCAACGATATCCCAGAAGGACGCCGATCCCTTGACAAAGTCCAGGCTCATGTGTAGATAAGCTACGGGCTCCGGTGGGCTAGGAGTGGCAGAGAGAGGTGTGTGGTAGCCGTTGAGATCAGAACCAGGCCCTGGCTCGCCTGGCCTTGGTGCCGAAAACCCACCGCTCGGTCCAATGTCGACGGCGCGAAACGGCTGATGTCGTTGAAAATAGTCGTCGAAAGTGCCGGAACCGCCGGACGGGTGAATGTCTACAGGGTGTCGCGGAGACATGTCTCGAGAATGCCCATGATGTGCTTGGCGTATGGTTTCAAACCGCGCGTCTCTATCGTCTCGGAGTCTCGGTCTGCCTCGTTTTTTATGCTGTACGTCCACGCAAGCATCCTCCTTGCCGTTGCTTATACATCTTGAACATGGTCGTTCGTCTTTACCAGTTTTGTTAGCTCCAGGCGCCTTAATTGTGAAGAATCCTGCTTTCGATCCTTTTTGCCATCCACGATGTCGGGGCATGGGTCAAGGGGGGGGAAAGGAGGAAGAAAAGAAAAAGAAAAAGAAGAAAAAAAAAATATCAAAACATACCATCGCACCTGAAGGAAAGAAGAAATGTGTCAGCTCGAGGCTTCAAAGTTAGGTGGAACAAAAAAAAAAAAAAAGCGACTTACCGAAGGTGTGCTCTTTTGCAGGGCACACATGCTGACGCGACATGACCTTTGGTTTTCCTCTGCGCCCTAGGCGAACTGACGACTTGACTGTCTGCAGAAGTAGATGTACGAGAGTGACTGAGCTCCGCCCCCATCCTTGAGTTGGTGGCCGCCGCCGCCGCAAACTGTTGTGAGCTTTGAGCCTGCTTGATCTCGTGCTGCGGATCATGCGAATAAGGTGAAGGGCGATTCGTATGGACGTCCGAAGCTGGATAGTAAGAGCGCTCTATAGCTAGTCTTGGTTGGAATGAGCCAGGGTACATCGCAGGTGGCATCGGCGCCTGTGGAGGAGGCAAATGCAGCCGAGCATCGAGTGGTCGCTTCCGCGAGTAGACATCTTTTCCGCTGTCGATCGTGTATACACTAGAACCTCGACTCTGTCCAAAGAGCTCTCGAGGATCATTTGGCGACACGGACGGCCCGCCGGACATGGGAGGAGACGGATATGCCCGCGTACGAGCAGATACGTCTGCTCTTGCACCTTGGCTCTCCCAGATCAGGTTTCGATCAGGGTTGTGATCCGGAAGCAGCAGGCTGGGGCAAGGGCTCAAGAGTGATGAGGAGGTATCTAACGGTCTGCCTTTCGACAGCATCGGATGAAATTCGCAAAAGTTCTTGCTCGTCAAGACTAACTGTCTGGCTGGCTGTTTAATCGTATATCTCTCGCGGCCACCTCTCGATGCACAAGAATCTCTTTCAGACCGTCAAAAAAAAAAAGGCCAGTGGGGCAAAGAGCCGTACAGAACGAGAGCAAGACGCTTTTCGTGTTTTTCTCAACCACTTCTATGAGCTCGCAGAACTCCTGACGGAATAGGTTCAAGATGTCCAACGTAAGTGTTATAGGCAAGTTGAAAAGATGTGAACGAGATGTGACTGGGAGCTGTATTTCCGGGCGTCGCGTCAAGTATAGATAGACTTTTAGACCAGATCGTAGAAAGCGCGTTTCGTCAATATATTCCAGCAAAAAAGAATCCAGTGGTGTTTGTACACACTCTTCCAGGAGGAGAAGAAAAAGAAGAAGCGAGGAAGGAATCAAGTAGACAAAGCTTGGACCAAAGGAAGGGAAGAAAAAGAAAAGTGAAGAAGAAAAAAAAGTAGGTTGATTATAATTGCGCAGATTCTTGAGCGAACTATCAAGCGCCCTGGACCCAGAGGATGATGAAATGGGAAGGATTCAACTCGGGAAAAATCAAGACGGAAGCTGAACAGCGGCACTGAAGCGGATACACATGCGTTTGATGCCAGAGCAGCTGGCCGGTGTGAAACAAGGTGCAGCACAGTGACACTCTCTGACAGGGTAATATCACGGTGCTTGGTAATACGACCCTGGGGGAAATCTGTGAGCAATGACAAGTTGACAACAATGATGGAGCAGCTGGTCTTGGTCTGAAGAGTTCCCACACTGCACACTGACTTGTTGCACTTTTGAGCGGCGACAAAACATGCAGATTTCCACACAATCGCAGATTGGGAAAGAGATGAATGTTCCCTGTCTCCGGCTATCCTGGCTGCTTCTGCTGCAACATGGCCTGCTAGGCAGAAAGACGACTAGGTAAAACGGTTCGGGACCCAGAACGCACAGCACATGCGATACATACTACAATAAAGGCTGATCGGCAGCTCAAGGGTCGGGTATTGTGTGACTGACAACTAGGCAGTAGGAATCAAACAAGGGGGGATGGATTGCTGCGGGCAAGCAAGGTTCTTGCGACAATCCCGGTTCGAAGCTTTTAGAAGAACATGCTTCGGATTTAGTCAAAATTAGCCCAACGCTTATTGTGGGTGCTCATGCCGGGGGAGAATGGAAATGTCTAGTGTGTATGTACGCATTTATCATGGTAGAATAGAACCTTGCTTTGCCTTTGTTTGGCGGAGCTGTGTTGTAGTATGTACGCATCCACGTGTCCTAAGGCAGTCGGGACCCAAGAGACCAGCTTGGATCGCGGCATCCCATCACTAGTCTTGACTAGACGTACGCAAATGTTCCATGTCCCGGGACAAGGTCTGAAATCAACAGGCTCTGGAAGAAGATGACGGCGGCAAGGGGACATAGAAAGAAAAAGAAAAACGAAAAAGGGGGGGGGGGGGGTCGCAGATGCAAGTCCTTGTGAAAAAGTTGTCATGTCTCGCTTGTTGCCGGTGGGTGGTTTTGGTTGTAGTCCATCCGTACATAAACACCATGGCAAGTTGTGTCCCCCTCCCATCCTTTTTCCATTTTATCACAATCCCTCGGCTTGGCTTGGCTTGGCTTGGCTTAACATCAAATCGATTCAAGCCGCGACGCACACAAGCGGCAAAGCAGCAGACGGAACCAGCCACAATGAATTGCTGCTCCGGTCTTCGTCCATACCTTGTGGCGAGCAGTTCAGTTGTACGAGACGACTCATAGCCTCGCCTTTCAAGACAAGACAAGTCATGACAGGACGGACGGACGGACGGAGATGTGAAGAGGGAGCTGGTCTCATGACCGACGATGGAGACACCTCAGTGACCTCACAGAGTCGTGGTCCATGTTGTATGTAGTATGTAGTCGCCAGCAACTCTCCACTTCATGGTTGTCTCATGGTTCGCACTTGGGTGACTGCCAACTGGTGCACATGGGAAGCAGGGATTTGAAAAAAGTCCTTGGACATAGGGAATGGAATTCCCCGTAGGATGCTCAAGTGTGATAAGGGAGCACCCGGGGGCACTTTGCAGGTCTCGATATGGGGCAAGAGGAGCAAGAGCCTAATTGGTGCTTCAAGTTCCTTGGGAGATTCCTGGAGTGTCAGAATCTGGTCACATGCTGGCACCGAGACCGTCACAAGCCCGACGAATAGGTGACCCAACGACGAATAGGAGCAAGCGGGACCCTCGACTGCAAGCGACCCTTGATTGCAACTGGTAGACAAGCGCGTGGACGGGGGTGTCGATGAGGCCTTGTGGAGACATGTATGCACATGTGGATGTACGGAGTTTTTGAATTGTGGATGTACTCAGGACTGGATAAATATGGTAGAAGAAGAGGAAAAAAGGAAAAGGAAAAAAGAAAGAAAGAAAGAAAGAAAGAAAGAAAATGGAAGGGGGGGTGTGGATATGCATGGGTGTGTGTGTTCTGGTGGCCGGCAGCAGCGGAAGGAGGTACACAGGATTCCAACCTGTCTGCTTCACCAGCTCGATATCTGTGCGGAAAACAGAACATTGCCAGACGCCTCTGGTTCATACCTAAGTACCTAAGTACCTACCTACTTAGGTACCTAGTACATTGCGTATGTACTTATGCATGTATGCTAGATTCACAATCATCTCCAAAGTCACTAACTTGCTGCTTGACCAATATGAGGCTGCCTCTCGCCGGAATAAGCCCCGAGCAACATGCATGTATTATGTATGTACCATGTGTGCACCATGCATGTATGTGCGTGCATAGGTATTGTACATATGCATATAGGCACCTACCTACATACTATGTACTAGGTAAGTAAGTAAGTATGTACGCATGTAGTATGCTTGCTTCCGACCCCCGATGGTGGTGGAATCACGCGCCGCCCCTCACGTGAGTGATGGACTCCAGAGCGGATTTCTTTTTTTGGGAATAAGAATGATTCGAGGCCTGGTTGTTAGGCTGACGACGAAAGAATTTGCCATGTCTACGCAGCTGGTGGTTTGAATTGCCGCTTTGATGGCGAGACCCCTGCACAGTTTCCATGCTTCCGAGCACCCGGAAGTATGTGTATGTGTATGTGTATGTGTATGTATGTACATTCATTGTATGTACAAAATGAACACAGTTCACTAACCTCGCTGCGTCGTGAAACACTGATGGAATTGGCGAACCCTAAATCAAGGAGAAGCCTTCTCAGGGGAGTGACAACCCGAATGACAACAGCCCAGCACCCATCCGAGCACACGTGGCAACGCTGTGAAACTCGGCTCCCCCGCTGCCAGCGTTTTCTAGAGATCAGCAGGCAGGTACATACTATGTACGTTCATAGGGTATGTAATGTACCTACCTACTGGATACTGTGGTATCACTGATGCCATCGAGGTTTCTGCTTTTCATTTCTCCTCGTCTATTCCAGTACAGTGCTCCAACTTGGCATCCCATTACCTGTGGCTTGGCGTCTGTGAAAGCCTCTCCAGAGCAATCGTGAATCGTGCCAGCCATGTGCTCCATGAGGTGAACCAACCCAACACGTTTTTGGGTCAACCTGCTGAAACAAGAATCGCTTGGTTTGGATAACCAGTGAACACCAACCAGTAGGGAAAATTCCAACATCAGCATTGCCGTTTAATAAGGGTCCCCTCCCTGGTTATCAAGCTCCAAACCAGCGCAGCAGTGGGCCGGACTCGCCCAGCCAAAACCTCCGAATCGATTAACAATAGATACTGTGCATATTGTGATGTGTAGAACGCATGTATGCATGCGCAGTGTTGTTCTCATAGCATTGCGAACTCACCGAGTGCTGATTCCATTGATCCATTGATCCTCAACCGCCGTCGGACGCAACGTCTTGATACCGCGCAAAATCGGGAATTAAAAAGTATGAGCTCGTGGGTCTCTCCCTTTCCCTCCTTTCCCCGCCCCCCCCCCTCCCCCCAATAAAAACATATCGGATGACTCCCGTTTGGCGTATGTGACAGGCGCCAGATGGTCTCACGCCCTAGTGTCATAGCATGCACATGGAGATGGACTCGGATACGTCTATTGATCTCGGCTCGAAAACATCAAGCAAATGGGCGCTCTTATTTAGCGAACCTCGATCCTGGGCCTGTCATGATAGGCACTAAATATGTGGCTGTTGTGGCGAGAGACGGCGGTCGGCTACCCGCATATTGTGCATAAATATGTGTACATCTGTATGTACGTACAATGTACAGTAATGAAGCTGATGACCTAGAGGCTAAGTGGTAAGAGTCTTATCAAGAGGCCAGAGAGCATGAAGCTTTCTTCATCAGCATAAGGCGAGGAAACGGAGGCTTTTCTTTTTCCCCAACTGGCGACACCCATTCGACAGTCATCAGCGCTAACATCATTCGTCCGTTGACAACTCACTGAAAGGGGCAAGATGATGGTCGAGTAAATCAAGCCACGGAGTGCGCGGGCATTGCGCGAGTGCGTCTGGTCAGAGGAGGCGGGGGGGGGGGGGGGGGCCGGGCTGGCCCGTGGAAGCCGTGGGGTCGGAGTCTCATGAGGTCATAGGGTTCATTCTATGTCACGACTTTGTGCGATCGGTGCTCTCTGGCCTGTCTGGCCTGTCTGGCCTGTCTAGTGTGCTCTGGTGCGCTCTCCATGACTAAGCTTCCCAAGTGCCGGGCGAGATCAATCTCGCAGAAGATCTGGCATGGCAGCTGGGCCTTGTCGGTACTCCTGCCCACCTTGGTTTGCTGCTCCACCGTCACACCATCTGTTTCGTGCCCGATGAGATTATTTGGCCGAGCAAGTATGCTGGAAGCTCCTTCTCCTCCTTCTCAGCGAGTTGACGTCTGAATGGCAGGAGGGGTCCAGGGGCTCCTCCTTCCTGTCCTCAATGTTGTTTCACACTGCGCTACCTGTGCACGCGAACATCTGATACCAGGCTCAGGCTGCCCATGGATGTTTATGTTGGGATGCCGGCAACTCGACTTCAAGAGGCTACTCTAGTCTTGATGATTACTACTGTAGCCTTTGCGTTCCTCATCAGATGACACGCGCTCGTGCTGACCATTGTGAAGCTGGCCTCTCATAGCACTTTCCCGACTGTCGATTTGAAACGGTACCCCGGTCAGTGCTCTATTGTTAGTGTTCTCGTGGGATGGCCAGGCACGTATTAACCGTAGGCTAATCAGCGTTGGAACGAACCGGCTATTCGCTAGCCATCTGCAGAACGATCTGGGCTGATTTAAAAGAAAATGCCCGAAGCGATCCGCGACGCGTTAACACGCTTACAATGCCATTGGACAGGGCTCGGCCACGCCGCTCCTCGATGTGGTGGATGCGGACTCGTGGAGGAACGAGTGAGTGAGCGACATGTTGTTGTTGGGCGATCGGACTTGTTCTGTTGCCCCTGCTCTCACTCGTTCTTGTTTCGTGCGCCTCACCAATTGTTTTTTTTTTCTCTCGTCCACTTGACTGCGTCGATGCGCTCAAATATGAAGCGAGCGAGTCTTCAGTCTAATTTGCAGCCATCAAAAAGCCCGAAGTCCCGTCGCCGTTCCGCCAATGACTGATGTTTACCGTGCTTGGCTGTGGTAACATTAAACTTAAATTCTGCGCCGCCCACAATCCGGCAACCTGGCAATTTGGGCAAGGCTTGGAGCACCAAAGTACAGACAGACAGTTAGGTACACTGCATACATGGATGATGCCGACAAGACCTACAGCATCAAGATGAAGTCATGGGAAATTGATTGCGCCCTCGCAAGCAACATCTTCACGCTATACTTGTCCGCAGATATAATATAATTAGGCGACACAGACCCTTGACATCCATCTCAATGCAAAAACCCCTCTGTTCGCACTCGAGCAAGAACAATAGCATGAGGAGCATCCTTGAAATCCAACAAGACAGGAACAGGTGCCAGCCGGCTGGGCCGAGAAGGCACTCTACCCGCTCACCGCTCACCGCATCTAACATGCACGAGATGGGTTCGAGGTTGTGCAAGACGACTCGAAGTTCGCTGCTGCCTCGCACTACCTAGGCTAATCCAGATGTATTCGCATATCATGTGGCACGGGTCTTGATCCAGCCGTTGGTTCAGATCTGGATACGACTGACACGACACGACACAACGCACGCAGCCGCCTCGGTCGCACAACATGAACATGTATAGACATGGGGTTGCACTTGCGACTTGCAACTATGGACGAATTTGTCGGCTGACGACTACCGTTTCTCCCTGGCCCTGTTTTCATTAATTTTCCCCCTCTCTATTTTTTCTCCGAGTGGACGTTTCTTCTTCTTCTTCTTCTTCTTCTTCTTCTTCTTCTTCTTCTTCTTCTTCTTCTTCTTCTTCTTCTTCATCATCGTCATCGTCATCATCATCATCAAGGTTGTTGTATGATTCAGCGAGGTTGCAACGTGGACCAAACCCGGCGGACAAAATCGACACGAGATAATCTAAGCTCATTCCAGAGCCCTTGGACCACCATGCCCTCCTTTGCCACCCTCCTTATCTACTCCCCTAGTTAGACGACGTTATGAAAGGACAAATGAAAGGACGTTCTATTATGAGCAAACTGCCTGGTTCATGTGACAAGTTCGCCAATCGCTCCAAGTGCCGCTGCTATCAATATACACGGCAACTAGTCTCAGACTGGCGTATGAACAGTTCACCCGACAAGTCACGACGACAAGTTGAAGGCTCTGGCAGTATGATGGAGCGCCATTCACAGCCACTAGAGAGTCCTGAATCGGACGGGGCGGATGTTGTTGTTGCTGTATGTGCATGGTGTGTACGAGGAATACATTACTAAAGTCAAAAGGAATCGGCATTTCTGTCAGCAACGACACACTCTTCCCGATTAGACTAGTGCGCGCTCAGCGCTGAGCACCATATACGATGTCTTCTTGCTCCGTGGCTTTGTTGGCAACTTGGCATGAAAAAGAAGGCGATGAACAGGAAGTTATTGGCACTGCACTGTCCATGTGTATGATGCCACTGTACAAAAACACACATGTACACCTGTACGACCGAGTGCGATTTTTGAAATTGTGGCACTGGGCGGCATGCAACACTTCTTACCCCACGCGATACCACGGCGCTGAAAGACATCAACTTTACAGGATGAATGCATGGATCTCCGATCGGCAGCGGACATGGTCAAAATTTTAATCGAACAAATGATTCCACTAGTGAAATGCGAGGAACGTCAACCCCCCTCTCTTGCCTTTCCTTGTTGGGCTATTCTTGTCCTCTTTGCTTTCTCTCATCTCGCTACGCCGTTCCCCTTTCAGTACAGCCAGATAGAATTGTCGTACGATGCGGGATAATAGCCCGGAAACTAGTGGTGTGCCCCCCCCCCCCCCGAGAGTGTGCGCCTACGTCACCCAAACATTCTTCCGGAGACCCGAGATGCAAGCTCCTTCGGGGATGTAGGCAAAACCTACCAAATAGTAGCACCCCAAGCTAACGGCAACGGGCCCCCGTCAACCAGGTGCTGCGGAAGATACGTACATCTATTCCGGAAGAGTGTCGTTTCCGATTGATGTAGGGAGAAGGAGCCGCCGATGACTTTGTTTCCCTGTGTCCGAGCTGACTGATCTACGGCATGGTACATAAAGTAAGTAGAGAAGACAAGCAGGCGGGCGTATGTACATATCCCCGATGAGTTATATATACTATTCCGCATTCCGGAAAGAAAAAAAAAAAGAAAAAAAGAAAAGACACAGACACAGACACAAAGACTCAAGATAATCGAGAACCCGCAAAACACCTCCTCCCCCAAAATTCCCCCACACCCACTTCCCTCCTCTGGCATCTACCCTGGTTTTCGAAATTGGGCTCTTATTCTTTCCTTTTCCCTTCCAATGGAGCTTTCCCCGTTTGGGGCTGCGGAAGCAGAATGGGCGAGGGAACCCCGGAAGAGCCTAACCATGGAATGGAACAAAGAGCCAGGGTGTTTTTCCTTTCTTTTCTTTTTTATTCCTGCCATCTTTGTTGGCAAGAACAAAACTCTATTGAGCTCGGGCCGAGGCAAACAATGAAATAGAAATGCAAAATGCTTTTTTATCTCATGGGAATCTAGTGCACGCATGCGGCCAGTCTTGACAAGTCTCGTTGCATATGTCATTTACTTTCTCTTTTCTTTTTCTTTACCTTCTTCTTGTTTCTTCTTCCCTTGACGTGGATGCGCGACAAGTCTGAACCCCCCCCCCCCCCCAGCGAACGATCCAGAAACGATACATGCAAATAAATACATTATGTGCAATTCAATATACAGTGCAACTCCAGCTTTCCCTACTCTATCTGCACTAATTGAAATGAAATGCCAGTCGAGCCCAAAACATACATCGGTTACGCGCCCTCCCCCGGACGAAGAACGACACATCGGGTGTGTATGCACATACTAAGTAGGTAGGTACCTATCCAATGCATACATGTATAATGTACACATGTACAACTTTGAATAGAAAGGGCTGTTTGCGTCCGACCCGGGGGAGGGTCCTGCTGATTGCAACGGACAACGGCGGCGCAAGGTGCCCCGTTTAAGCCACTTTATTACATACGCATTTACTGAGGACGACGCATGACGGGACGTGACGCGTTGCAACAAGTTTTTCCAAAAAAAAAAAAAAAAAGACTTGACCAAAGCTGAAAAAAAAACATTTTTGTCCCGTGCATAATTAAATACGTTGAAAACAAAAACCAAAACAAAGTTGACCAAGCTGATAAGAAATGTTTTTGTCCCGCGGTAAATCAAATACGTTGCATAAAAATCAAACCTCAAACCCGAACAAGAAGAAAACGAACAAAGGAAACCAAAAGAACCTCAACAGTATACGCTATCCTCTTTCACGCCCTCGCAATAGTTTGCATGTCTCGTCATTCATTTCATTACAATCGACCCTCTATTCCGGCACAATGACTGTCGGCCGCCCAATGCGAGTCAGGCCACACGAGACGGATGGCTTCCCATATGTGCCTACAATTGGCGCATCGTTAGTAAACTAGTCAGCCGTCGGGATTAAACGAGGAAGGCTGAAGATCATTTTGCCTAAACCGTTGGGGGGGGGGACGGATCGAAGAGAGGAAGAAAAAGAAAGAAAGTAATAACAAAAACAGCTGTTTGAGTTTTCTTCGTAATTGTTTTCTGGACAATCCTGGTTCCAGATGCAGGAACATGAACTGATGAGGTAGAGCAAGGGTGTGCCAGAAAAGGCAAAATCTGGCCAAAATCTGGCCGTCAGGTGCAGTTCAGGATCACGCAATAGAGACGGGTATGCTAAGTTGCGCTCTCTTTTTCCTCCCTTTTGCATGTTTCTCCCTCATTTAAAGTGAGTCGACTGCGCTTCCCGTCATGCACTTATATGATCTTGGGAACACATTGTTTCCTGAACATTTTGACGGTTCAAGGAGGTATTTTTTCTGCCTTGAAGGAGAAAGTTCCCATGTCTTGACTCTCTACTATGATGGCCATAATATGGATGATAAACGAGGCTCATCGCAGAAACTGGCGCAAAAAAAAAAAAGAAAAAAGAAAAAAGAAAACCCAGGGCATCACAGCATTCTGTGATTTAAGAAAAAAGTTGAAGAATTAGTGTCGAAAAAGAAATAAAGTTTTGCTTACCCCACGTGAATGATTTGCAGGCCGTCCTTGACTTCCTGTGGAAGATCTCTGACGTCCTTGCGGTTCTGAGACGGTAGCAGGACTGTTTTTACTCCTGCCCGAAGCGCGCCTATGAGTTTCTCCTTGATGCCGCCAACGGCAGTGACGCGTCCGCGTAGAGAGATCTCACCCTAAAGGACGTGCCGTAGACTCAGACATTAGCTTTCATTCAATGCATCCTCTCGTTATGTTTCGTTGACGAGCGAATTAGACAATGGATCCGCACAAAGACGTGAATGGCCATGCCCACTCGTGTGTAGTCGTACACATGTGTCGAGGATAGATATGATATATATATATATATATATCCTTCAGCACATGGTGTAAATCGTGTAAAACATGTAAAACACACAGAAAAAAACGCAATGTGCAGTAATACAAAGTATGTAAAGGAGCAAAAAGCGAAAGGGTGAAGAAGGAATAAAAGGCACCAAGAGAAAAAAAAACAGAAACAAAGAAACCCACCGTCATGGCCATTGTAGGTGGCACAGGCTTGCCAGAAAACAGAGAAATGAGAGCAATGGCCTGACCAATACCACTGCTCGGCCCATCCTTGGGAATGGCACCAGAGGGACAGTGAACATGTATGCTCCGGTCCTTCATGATATCCGTGGTAGGTTCTGGAGTGAGACCAAGCTCGTACGCGTGAGCCTTGACCCAAGTCAAGGCGACTTCGACGCTCTCTTTGAGCACGTCGCCCAGCTTGCCTGTGAGCTGGACTCTGCCATTGCCCGGCATGTCAGCCACCTCAATAAAAAGTATACTACCATTGCCTCCTGTGCTATAAGCCACCAGACCCGTTACGATGCCGGGACGGCTCGTCTTCTCGGCAATCTCCTCCTCAAACTTTTCGATACCGAGAATGATTTCAATGTCCTCGATCGTCAGACGCGGTCGATAGACCTCTGTACGACCTGCATCTCTTGCTTCCGCAAATTCAACGGCCTTGGCACGGCAGACTGAGCCAATTTCTCGTTCCAGGTTGCGAACCCCTGATTCACGCGTGTACGACTCTATGATCTTAGACACGACATCCTGGTCAAAGGCGACCTGGTCCTCGGCTAATCCATTGGCTCGAATCTGCTTGGGCACGAGGTGCTGCATGGCGATATGGCGTTTCTCGAGCGTCGTGTAGCCCGGTAGATAAATCATTTCCATCCGGTCCAACAAAGGTGCGGGGATTGTGTCCAAATTGTTGGCCGTGGCGATGAAGAGAATCTTGGACAAATCGATGGGCATACCAACGTAATGGTCCTGAAACGTGTGGTTTTGCTCTGGATCCAGCACCTCGAGCATAGCTGCCGAGGGGTCACCGTGGACGCTGGCCATGCCAATCTTGTCAATCTCGTCCAGCAGGAACACCGGGTTCGCGACACCCACTTTCCGCAAGCCTTGCACGATCAAGCCTGGCATGGCTGCAACATATGTCCTGCGGTGACCACGAATCTCGGCCTCGTCCCTGACGCCGCCGAGCGAGATGCGATGAAACTTCCTGCCAAGAGCCGTGGCGACCGACTTGGCCAGGCTGGTCTTGCCAACTCCTGGTGGTCCAACAAGCAGCATAATGGGTGATTTGTCCACCATTTTCTTGGACCTGAGAATCTGAAGCTTGGCATCAAGTTCTATAGTTGATGGCGTGGCATTGTTCTTCTGAATGTTGTTGTTGTTCACAATATTGCCATGCTTCTGCTGCGTCGTGTCCTTGCTTGTCAAAACAGCAGTCTCTGCTTCTGCTTTGCGAATCTGCTCGTCCACGTCGTCGTTGAGAGCTTGCTTGAGACGCAAAACGGCAAGATACTCGATCAACCTCTTCTTTACCTTGTCCAAGCCGTAGTGATCATCGTCGAGCTGCTTTCGAGCCCTCGTTAACGTCTCGGGCCCCAGTCTGTCATCTGTCATGGCCGCCCACGGAATCTCGGACAGGGTCTCGAGCCAGTTCCGGGTAACTTGGTATTCCTGGTTCATGGGCATCATCTTCTGCAACCTTCGCAGTTCCCTGTCCACGGATTTGGCGACGTCAGGAGGGAGTTGCGCGCTCTGAAGCTTCTTCTTCAGTTCGTCCAGCTCGCTGGCGTCCTGTTCATCACCTTGGTCATTACCAGATGACCCTTGTCCATTTGACGGAGGAAAGTTCAGGCCTGGAATCGGCAGGCCCGCGTTGCTGCGTTTGTTTGGATTGTCGTTCAACCTATCAAGGATTTGAACAGGGACTGATGTAAATGTTGTGATCCTAAAATTATTCTTGATGCCTCCCACTTGACGCTCCAATAGTTCGAGAACTTTTGTAATTCTGACTTTGACGTCAAGCGCCGCAAGAACACACAGTTTCTCCTCGTGCGATGCTTCGACAAGGTTTGACATGAAATCAGCCAATAAACCTGCCTCTTTAACTTCTCGCCGCATAATGAGCATTTCCAGCCGTTTTGTGAGTCCTGGAGACAAAGTCGGACCACCTCTCGTGCGAGGCAGTAGTGATGAGATTCGTAGAATTGTGACGAGCTCGCGTGATTGCGCTTTGAGCAAAGCAAATAGATCTTGAAGTTGCTTGTCCATCATGTCAACTAAAAAAAAAGAAAAAGAAGGAAAGAAACTATTAGTACTTTGAACGGGAAAATTATTTTCGCCACAAGAAAATTGCCATCCGTATACATTACTCACTCTCATCGCCAAAGTACGTAACCTTGGCCTGGAAGAATGGCCGCTCACGCACGATACTGTCCACTCTTATTCGCGAGGTTCCTTCAACGCGAAGAGCGAATTCGCCACCACCACGACCATCAATGCCGACAATCTTGGCCGCGACACCAAATCCAAAGATATCGTCTTTGCTGGCGCTCCCTGGGTTCACCTCGTCGAGCTGTGACGTGTCGACCTCTTCGCCATTATTGATAAGAAGCTGGCCAGTCGGGCCTACGAACGGCGATGAAAGCGGAACACAGGCAATGGGTATGCTGTCGATTCGGCCATCAGATCCTTTGGCTGCGGCTTGCTCGTACACGCGGGCGAGGAGCGCTGGGATATCAGGTCGACTCGCGGTGACGGAGATGCGTTGGATCAAGCCAGGAAGCAGGACGGATCCTCGGGCGAGGGGGATGATGGGTAGAGTCGCAGTCTGTGACCTGCCCATGACGCAGAATGAAGGACAGACAAAAAGTCACACAAAGGAGGGTAGACGGCGCTATACAATGTCGATGCGAAAATTGGTCAATCTTTGGTCCGCGAACAACACGAATGCAAGTCTTGGGCGTGGTTTCCGTTCAAAGACGAAGTCGCGAAAAGATTATTTGCACAGGAAAAAGGAAAAAGAAAAAAAAAAGAACCCCAAAACAAATAAAAGACGATGCGTTGCTGTTCCTGCAAACGGTATTGGACTTGTATAAAGGGACTTCCAAGACAAGACGTGACTGATAAGCATGGGTCGAGTGGATTGTCATGAATCGAATGTCAAAAAGCTGGGGAAGGTTTAAGACGGACTCGGGAAGGAGCTGTGGCCAACCAACCTTTCTCCTCCTGGTCGTTGACGTGACCAACGCCACATTGCCGAGGCTGGCTAGGAGGGATGGCGAAGCCACCCACGTTTTCTGCTCTCTTGTCTTTGTCATCACCTCATTGCTTGCGGGTTGGGGAGAACCGGGGGGAAGCTGACTCAGAAATGCAGTCGCAGCGCGGGGCACAAGCACACGACTCTTTGGGGGTCGCGGCTGCCACTTAAACCACCAACGCGCCTTAGACGCGTCTCCCCAGTGACAAAGCCAATTAACCACCAACCGTTTCCTCACCAGCCCGTGCATCCTTTTCGAACTATTTCCTCTTCAGATCGGGTCAGGGATACAATGTGTACGTTTAATCGGTCCTCCTCAAGCCAGAAACCTTTGGTTTCCTTTTTTCTTTTCTTTTTTCTTTTCTTTTTTTTTCTTCAAACAATCCTCTCTTCACGCGCTAACGCACCACCAAAGCAGCCTACGCAGGATACAGCACGACCAGCTACGGCGCCCAAGGCGGCGACGACTCAGGCGGCTTCCTTGCCGGCGGTTCCCAGCAAGGCAGCCAAGGCGGCGGCAAGTCCTACCAAGATGAATCCCTCCGCCCGGTCACAATCAAGCAGATCCTCGAAGCAGAAGAGGCTTACGCGGGGGCCGACTTCAAAATCGACAACTCAACCGTCACGCAAATCACATTTGTCGGGCAGATCCGCAACATCAACCCGCAGCCCACCAACATCACCTTCAAGATTGACGACGGCACCGGGCAGATCGAGGTCAAGAAGTGGATCGACGTGGACAAGCAGGACGACTCCAATGCCGAGTTTGAGCTGGACTCGCATGTGCGGGTGTGGGGGCGGCTCAAGAGCTTTTCAAATAAGCGTCACGTCGGGGCGCACGTCATTCGGCCGGTGACGGATTTTAACGAGGTGAATTATCACTTGCTCGAGGCAACCTACGTGCACTTGTTCTACACAAAGGGTCCCCTGGGCCAGCAACAGGGTGGTGGCGGTGCTGGAGGCGCGAATGGGGACAGCATGTTTGTCGATGGGGGCGGATATGGAATCGAGAATGGTGGCGGCGGCGGTGGTAACGGTGCGGGCCAGGCACTGAGTAAGCTTTCGGGCTGTGGTCCGCTGGCCAGAAAGGTGTTCAAGGTGATCGACGATGCCCCCGGCAACGAGGGCATCCATCTCAATGTCATTACCAGCGCGCTGAAGTTGTCGGTGAGGGATGTTCTCTCGGCGTCGGACGAGTTATTGGGCCAGGGCTTGATTTACCCGACTGTGGATGACGAGACATGGGCGATTCTAGAGTATTGAGGGAAAATGAAAATACATGAACAAGGCAGTGGCATCGTGATGATTTGACTTGATTTGATACTGGCTTTGGGATCAGCAATTCGCCGAGTTTGGAAAGGAATTGGAATGCAGAAAAACAGATGATGATCCATGTTAACGATTTGCAATGCACTTTTTTTTTTCTATTCACGTGGTGGCACGACATGTCATACCCCATCAGACTGCACTGAAGAGAAGCTTGGATGAGATCTCTTCGTGACTATGAAAGAGCTTGTAGTATTTTCATTTTTTGTATATGCGAGACCAGGGTCAATGAGACAAATGTGTGTAGCGCACGCGCAACAAGACCGGTGGAAACACCAGACAAGTTTGGACGATGAAGAACCACACAGAAAGAAGCGAGTGCGATGAACATGCTGAATGGATGTATGTACATGTATATGTGACTTGAGACTTCTGGTCGGATGCTGAATTGTCAGCGGTGCCGATGCCCACCTTGCCCACTACCGCGGTTCATCTCCCGCGATCAAGGACGACGACAATCTTATGCTAGAAAGGGGACACCATGAATACAACTGCGAACAAGACGACTCCTCCGTTTATGCAGCCGGCAGCGTACATGTATGCCTTGGAGAGCTGCGTCGGAACGTGCCATTGACCACGCAGCTGTTGGAGATGAGACGAAAGGCTCGCAACGAGCTCGCAAAACAGGCCTTTGGACCGTCCTTTGCATACACACAAAAGCAATAGGCACACTGTACAGGGGGATAAGAGCAGAGCTCCCCCCACGACGCGCCCGCGGGACCTGCGGCATGCCGGATTTTGCCTGTCGTGTTGTTTGTCCCCCTGCGTATGCAATAAGCATCAGGTTACATGAAGCCTCTATACTACGCTCAAGGGAACAGCTTGGCCGGGGATCCGGGGATCCGGGGATCCGGGCTTACGTGGCTCGCCAAACGAATGCATTTGCACTTTCTCCATTTTGTTGGCAAGTTAGAATGGTCTGCACCATGTCTGGCGACCCAGTAAAAACAGCCTTGTCTTAGGCGTATCAGACGATTTCAGACACGGGCGGCACAAGGCAGCTTTTGAAACTCACGGGTTCTTCCGTGATGGCCGTGCATAACGATAGTCTGTCCGACCTGTCTGCGTTGAGGAAGAGAAGGGAATTAGGCAGATGGTGGTAGAATATGGCTTTGTTGCTGGTGAGTCTTCACTGCCTTCTCCCCCTCCTTCGAGACATAACTCTTGACAATGTACTTGGACTATTCTGGATGTTAACTACCGTATCCGCGCCGTACTGCTGTCACAATGTTGCACACAATGCTGCACACAATGCTGCGAGACAATATGCCTCTTCCTGTGCGATTTTTTCTGAAAAACGTTACTACGCTTCGGGGAATGAGCAAGCAATCTTGAAGCATGATTTCATCGTTGTTTGGAAGAAAATGTCATTTATCCGGTCTCTCCCCAAGTTATAGCTGAGTTTCCGCATTCCGTAACACAACAAAGTCCATCCTCATCGATTTTGTGGTTTGGGCATTGCTATAATCGGCCATTCACCAACACACACTGCTTTGGTTTGAGACATCTCGAATCGCCACTCCGTTCGGTTCAAACCTCCTTCCAGATGTCTCGACTCTGACTGGCGCGTGGCGCAAACGCAAACAGAAGGCATCTTACATGCGGCGAATCTGCTGCTCATTGGTGTACTTCTCGAGGCCCGAGTCAAGGCTCTGCCACCACTCAAACAGCATGGAATTGCAGATGAGCTTGAACCAGGGTGTGAATTTCAAATCAGGCTGCTCGAATAGTTGCTTGAGCTTCTCGGCGCTGACGTACTGGGTAGCCTGGACTTCGTTGGGGTTAATGTCGAGATCGACATGGGTCTTGATGAACAAGATGTAGTCAACTAAATTTACATACGTCAGCTGCGTCTCTCTTTTTCGATTCTGCGTGAAACTTTTTTTTCCTATTTTTTTTTCTTTTTTCTTTTTTTGGAATTATGCATGGTACTTGAACTACCAGAGGGATACAAATGACAAACGTACTCTCGTGCTCTCCCCATTTGCCATCGCTGGGGGCCTTGTAATGGATTCGAGTGAGGAAGTGAAGTTTTTCAATGGGAACCTGCTCTTTCTTGATACCCAGCTCGTGCTCTAGTTTTCGCTGAGCCGCACGCTTGACGCCCTCGACGGCATCAGCTAGGTTTGATCCGGTCTCGCCAGATACAGCCAGGGGATGTGAGCAGCAAGTGTTGGTCCACATGTCGGGGAAGGTAATCTTTTCCGACGCACGCTGCTGCAGGAGCAGCTCATTGTTCTCGTTGAACAAGAAGACAGAGAAAGCTCGGTGTAATAATCCCTTGTCGATATTCGACATCAAGTGACCTGCCCGGGGGGATCTTTGTTAGCCGCGCTTTTCGCACATCGGTGCCAAGTCAATCATAAGCGGCGAGTCCTCACAGAGCTTCTTGCTGGCCTTGCCAACTGGCATGTCATTGTCGTCAAGGACAATGCACACCTCGTCCATCAATCGAATCTGCTCCTCATCGTGGCCAGAAAGCGCTTCTGAACTGGTGTCGATGTCTGGGAAAAGGCGGAGGATGGCATCGGCCGTCATTGGCTGGGTCTGGGCCTCAGTGACGGTGGTGGTTGTCGACATATTGCTGATCTGCGATGAGTCTTGTTGTCTAGTCGACCTTGGCTTTCACTTGTTCTGTTCTTTTGGTTTCGTTTGTTCGTTTTCCTTGTCTTTCTGTATTTAAGAAAAATAAGAAACAAAAAAGAATCCTTTCTCCAAAAATGAAAGTCACTGAAATCGATAAAAAAAAAGGTAATCAGACTAACTGACGGTGACAGGGTTCTGATTCTAATTTATTACAACTGCCCCTCTTTATCCAAGGAGCGGGCTTTTGGGAAGGAGTGTGAGAGGGTGGGGCAGCTTCAGCGTCGATTACCAAAACAAAATGTCCTCAGCCAGCTGCGAGGAAACGAGGGGTTGGCCAAAGATTTTTGGTCACTTGTAGATAGTACAATTCTGGATGTATTTACTGCGTGATTAAGTGCCTCAAGTACTTATGTATGTGGAGACCTTGGATTCGCGATACATGGAAGTGCTCGGAAATCTTGGCACCACCCGCTGGACGTCCGTGGAATGGGTGTCGACAACACATGGTATGTACAAAAGTACATAACATGTACGTTGAACATGCCGTCCGGTGAGGCCAGTGCATAATAATCCATGGCGGCCTGATTATTCGCGGCTGAGAAAGCAGATCAAGTCCGGACATCGGAAGCATTCTCAGTCTGTGCTTGGGCTGACTTGGGTTGCAGAAAGTTGAAAGCCGACCGCTGACCGGTACTGACGGCTGATTGCTGACTCAGCCGAGGCGTCCGGAGCTTACTTGGTGACGCGCGGAATGCTCTAGAAATTAGTTCATCTATTCCCTATTCTAAGTCTCTAGTAATTTATATATAAAAGAAAATAAGTAATAAATAGTGCGTATAGCCGTAGCCCTTATATAGTATAGGCTTACTATAATCTATGCATTACTTAGGCTCTACCTATATATTCTAAGTAATATACTTTTTAATTAAAATATAACTAACTAAGGAAGGCTACTTTAATTATATAAAATAATATATATAATAATACTTATAAATATAAAGTTAAAGTAAAAGAATAAAGTAAG
This sequence comes from Claviceps fusiformis PRL 1980, assembly GCA_000223055.1. Classification (NCBI taxonomy): domain Eukaryota; kingdom Fungi; phylum Ascomycota; class Sordariomycetes; order Hypocreales; family Clavicipitaceae; genus Claviceps; species Claviceps fusiformis. The sequence goes on from AFRA01000114.1 coordinate 52,145, forward strand.
GTAATAAAGTAAAGTTATATAAAAACTATAAATATTATAATTTTCTTTATTAATTATAAATTCTTTTTTTATAAGTATTTTTTATTATAATTAATTAATTTAATTATTATTATTATTATTATTATTATTATATTTTTTTTAAAGTTAAAAAGGGTTTTTTAAAAAAATACTTAATAAATACTTTTTTTAAAGGTTATTTTTAAAATTTCTTTTACTTTTAAGAATTATAATAGTAATATTTTTTTTATTTTTTTTATTTTTTTATTATTTTTTTAAGTTTATAATACTTTAGAGATAATTAAAAAGCTTTTTTTTAAGTATAAAAAAAGCTATAAAGGCTATACTTTAAAAATTTCTTTATTATAAAAAAAAAGTAAATAATAAGTTTTTAAAATACTTTATTTTTTATATTAATAACTTTACTAACTTTATAAAGCTAGTATTATTTATATCTTATAGTATTTAATATTTTATACTTTATTTAAAGTATATAAAAGCTATTATTATAAATAAAAGTAATAATAGAAAATATTATAAAATTAAGTTTAAAAAATCTTTAAAATACTTTTTATATAAATTAAGTAAT